>QLOK01043185.1:0-19751 GCA_003313805.1 Tricholoma flavovirens
GGACCAAAGGAATGGCAACACCAAGTGCCAGCAGTGGAGGAATCCAGCTATATCATGGTGGATTATGCCATGATCAGGGCAATGCTCAAGGATGATCCACTCTCAGTAAAGGAAGCCAAGGGTGGACTGGATTGGGAAAAGTGAAAGGTGGGGATGGATGCTGAGATAACCCAGTTGACCAAATGAAGTACTTTCAAATTGGTTGACTTACCACCAGACCAGCAGGCAATTGCAAGTAAATGGGTATACCACATTAAACGTGATCACATTGGGATGATCACAAAACACAAGGTGAGACTTGTGGCAAAAGGATGTTCTCAGATCCCTGGAATACATTTTGTGGAAACCTTCCAGCTATTAATAGCACTCGCAACAAAATTAGGACTCATGATCCACATGGTCGATGTTGTAGGCACCTACCTCAATGGGACATTGGATGAGGTAATCTTTATGATGCAGCCACCAGAATATGACAATGGAACTGGGAGAGTATGGCAGCTCTTACAGCCTCTCTATGGGCTGAAACAGGCAGGACGGGCCTGGAACGAGGAGCATAATCAAACCTTCCTCAAAATGGACTTCATGCAGCTATTCCTTGATCAATGCATCTATATTAAGCACACTGATCAAGATTTGTTGATCATGTCGGTCCACATTGATGACATGACTATTCTTGGATCAGATATTGATGCCATCACAGATATGAAAGCTGAGCTGGGGAAGTACTTCATGATCACGGATCTGGGGGAGGCAAAGCAGATAGTAGGATTGGAATTGGACAGGGACATGGAGGCAGGTACCCAAAAAATCAAACAGACACTGTCACACTCTGATCTTCTGACATTGCAAAACCCATGGGATGACCGTGGTAATACCGATAGGAAGGGATCACAAGGATTAGTAACTGAATTAGCAATCAGTTGCTACAAGTCCAACTCAGGAAAATAGGGGAGAACACTGTGGAATATTCTAGGCTTTGGGCAACCCACGTAATCCCCAAGTTATCTTACTCATCTATTAGTAATAGTCATTGTAGACTCTACTAGAGTATTGTAGAAACATTTGTACTTAGTATATAAGCTCACACTATTCAGTTTGAATATTGATTAGTGAAGCACTACTTGGAATCTTCATCCTCACTTGCCATCTAGTATGGAAACCCGGTGCATAACCCATGCATTTGCATTCAAGTCCAGTAAATCAGAGACAACCCTAATCAAGAGCAAGGGTGCAACTTCTTATAAGTTGAAACCAAGTCTCGTTTGTCCCCCTTCGGAAAACCCGCACATTTTCCGATTCCTCCCTCACAATAAGCACTACCTTAACAGACACAATACATGAAGAAGGTCCTGGAGAAGTTTGGAATGGCAGATTCACACCCTGTCAGTACACCACTGGACCCAAACATCAAATTGGTAAAGACACCAGACGACGAACACCACGATATCCCCAGATACCAAAGCACTATTGGATCACTTATGTATGTGGCAATTGGCATGCGACCTGACATCTCATTCGCAGTGCAAATACTCAGTCAATTTATGAGTAACCCCAGCCCTGCTCACTGGTCAGCTGTCAAACGTGTTTTCCAATATCTTAATGGCACTCGTGACTTAGGGATTATCTACTGTAAAGGGGGAGAAGTTGAACCCTTGGCCTATTCAGATGCCAATTGGGGTGCCAACATAAATGATCAGAAATCTATTTCTGGCTACATTTTCCAAATGGCTGATGGCCCAATCTCCTGGCAATTGAAGAAGCAACCCATGGTGGCTCTATCATCGATGGAAGCCAAATACATGGCTGAGAGTCTAGCCATGCGACAGGTCATCTGGCTATGGACCCTTACAGCTGAACTTGGTATCCCATACCTGGGACCCACCACACTTAATGTCGATAACCAGGGAGCCATCAATTACTTTAACAACACGATCAATCTCTAACAACACGATCAATCACAGCCACACTAAACACATCGACATCCAACATCATTTTGTACACGAGAAACTCGTCTCTAATGAGATGCAACTTCAGTACTGTGCAACAGATGACAACTTGGCTGACATATTCACAAAGCCACTACCAAAGCCAAAGCACAACAACTTTATTCAACAGCTAGGAATGGTGTAGGAGTCCAGGGGGAGTGTTGAGCCTTGATCGATGGAGCCGAATATGGCAACTCCAACACTATACTTAGCGCAACCAAACAAGGATGAACATGGCAGAGCGCACCACCATAAATAGATACCACCTCTCACTTAGTTGTTTAGTTTACAACAGGCAATGACCCAAAGTAGTACATATATTCTTGTACATAGTACTTTGCAAAAATAACCAACTTAGTTCACTCATTCTTTCAAGTCCTCTACTTCTCAACAATACCATCATCCACCTTGTGTCAATATTTGAAGCCAAATTGATATGAAATGGATGAGAACTGGCTCTCAGACAGATTAGGTGCTTCAGTTCCCACAGCTAAATATGGTAATTTCTGATTTATCATTCATCAAAACAGGCAGTGCTTGTAACAAGGGGGCATTGAAGACCCAAGAGTTGACATGGGTGTAGCCCTAGGTATGGTCTATTCAACTGTACTACAGAAAACATACACAAAAAACATTATCAAGATGTAGAGGTAACTGACTGAGTACCTAGTGTGGCCGAGTACCTGAGTAATTGACTGCCTTCCTGAATGCAAGTGAGCAACTTAACAAGGTTATCAGATTGATAGGTACTTACTTCAAGTTTGAAATCTATTGTCATGAGGTGTGATGAGTTGTTAAGATATATGAATTGGGGTCTTACATTGTTAATATTACATGTCTAGACTGTGACATAACTAGGTTTAGAAGTCCTCATGGTCGAAATGGAAGCTAACATGAACCAGCTATTCAATGAGCAGTGGTTGAGTTACAGTCACAACTGAGTTGAATACACTAGGATACATCGAGAATAATAAGATCACTGTAGCAATATTAATGAACCTAAAATACATCTGCAGCTTGTAATAGTAGTTTATTACCAAGTCTGTGTAGATCTTCCTCAGGACAGGAGATTTGACATTGTGCAGAGCCACTCCTCTCACAGGCCAAATGGTTTGCATAAACTTAAGGGCTGTCTAACCCAAGCTAGTACATAATCTAGATATGAACTTTCCAGATTCAACATCTGGTTTGCATAGGGGTGTTCAGGTGATGGTCTCTGCTTGCCTAGATTCTGATATTGATAAGATGATCAGGTACAACATCCAAGATGAACAGCTGACCTGCATCGTGGCTGACTACATGGTTGATGTGTTGAATGGCATGGCAAAAGAGAAAGTGGAAACCCAACTACACACCTTCGAATATACAAGAGCTTACTTTGGCAGATATACACACACTGACACCAGAGCCTGAAGTTGCCATAGTTGAATCAATATTTCGAGATGGATAATGTGTATTTCGCAAGCAACATCAAGTGACCCCACCCCCACTCCAACCTCCTGCCAAACACACTAGAACTGTGGAACTGCCGGAGATGCACAATGAGGATGAGTCAACAGACAGCCCCACATTTGGTATCACCTATGAGAATGTGTTGATGCCACACTTGGACTGCCAGCAGAAACAAATCCTGACATTGTTTCTAATGGACCTTGTGCCAAAAGATCAAAAGATACTTGTCATCTGTCAGTAGTGTATTTATTGCTCAATCAAGCTTTTTGACCCACCAAGGACACAGGATCAACCACTAAAGGAATGGGTGCCCTTGGCTCCTCAATATCTTGACGAATTCTGGAGGCTTGAAGGTCATGGATCAGTGGAACCTGTTTGTCCATGTGGAATGCAGTGTCCCATATTTTAATGTCAGGACTGTTTTTTATGGATTTTGTGTGCGAGGCCTGCTGTGTCTCAGATCACCAGGATCACCCACTTCACATAATCAAGGTATTCTGGTGTTCATGAATTTTCAGTATTGTACTAATCAGTCCATCATAGAAGTGGAATGGGGTTTTTTTTTGACACTTGCACTTTGAGGGAACTTGGTCTTTGAGTCCAACTCAGTCATAGCTATGGATCTATCTGCACCAATCCACATGCTGGTCATTCAAACTTCCTTATCTTACACACCAATGGCTTCCACCATATCTCAGTTGACTTCTGCAATTGTGATAACATTCAAAATGCAGGGACGTTTTGCCAGCAGCTCCTGTGCTGAGAGTGGTTTCCTGCAACACCAACAGAGCCTCAAACATGCTGCACCTTTTGCTTGCTCGAGTTTTTCACCTGCAAGCACTTCAAGGCAAAGTCATGATGTATGACTTCTATACAGCCCTTGAGAGACTCACCAATAATACTGGGTTGAAAGCACCAAAGGACCATTATAAAGCTTTCATGCAAATTGTGTGCAAGTGGAGATTTTTGAAGATGTTGAAGAGGGCTGGCTGGGGATACAATGAACATGGGGTTCAAAGTACACAGCCAGGAGACTTAGCAGTCATTTGCCCTGCTTGCCCTTGTCCAGGTATAAATCTACCAGAAGGGTGGGAGGATGCACCAATTGAACATTGGTACAGAGTTTTATTTGTTTTCCTTTCTCTGACCCTCATGCCCACCCAGATTTCTCTACACCCTCTTTGTTGCTCTTGACACATGTTTTAGACTCAAGTGCTGCCTTGTATCCAGTGAGGCAAAGGATCCTGGGCTCAGAATGGGGCTTAGCTATTTTGTGGAGGACAGACCTTATTGTGAGTATTTACTAACAGTCACTGATCAGAATGAGGTATTTGCACCATTCAACTAAGTCAAGTACATGTCTCATTCAACTAAGTCAAGTACATGTCTGAAGCTGTCACAGATGAGCACTTGCAGTGGTCTTGCCACCCTTGATCATGCAAACACCAAGTTTTCAAAAGGCTATGGTAGCACCAGGGTGTGGTTAGTTATATGTGGACAGCATGAGTTTGTGGAACCCAATGGAGTCAGTGATCTACAGAAAGGTGAATGGTAAGTCATTTTCAAGCTCTCTTCTCCAACCAACCTAATATTGTATTAGCTATGCAAACATGGACTATATATTTGCATCAACCCTAAAGAATCATGACCCCTGGCAGCCATATGTCATATCATATGACATTGGCTGCCAATGGGTGGTCTACCTCTTCATATGCCTGATGACACTGCTGATACAGTTGATATTTTCATAATGCATAACGTAATCATGCATAATTCTCATACTGCATGGCTTTCAGACCAGAACCACCATGGAACGCAGGGAAATAGGGTGCATAATGCATATTGAATAATGCATAGGTTCAGCAACCAAATTATGCATTATCAGATTTGTTTTTTGGCTTATACATGATCAATGCAGGGTCAATTATGGTGATGTATTGCCATAATATGCACCCACATCTTCCATGTATAGTACCAATTTTTGACTGACTTTGAAGAGAGAGAAAAATGAGACTGTAAGTAGGTAGTCAAAAACTATGAATCTAGCCAGTGAGATGCCTCCAATGCCCACTTGTAAACCTTGCAAAAAAAAACTACCCCATATCTGAAATGATAACTGAAGGTACTTGTCCAGAAAGATGCACCAAGCTTGAGGATGGCTGCGAAATCTGCTCAGACAACACAGCATGAGAACATCACTGGCCATGATTGGATGACTGTCTATGCATATGTTGATGAACACCCAGGATGATAGATGTGTCAACTTGAGGAGTTATCAAGTTTTGTGAAGTGCAGGAAAAGCACGCTTGAGCTACTAGTATGGGAATGTGGATTTCTCACTTGAAAACTTAAATTGCCAAGCAGTTCTGCAAGTACAGGTGAAGTTGTGGTGAGATGACCTTCTTGATCGCACCCAGATATCACTAGATTGCTACCTTACACAGGAGTATGGTTGATACAGAGTAAGATACCTTTTGGCGGGGTCACAGAAATGTCACCTTTGTGACATATTTTCGTTGTGCATATATCTCATAGTGCATAGGCCCTGGGTCAGTCCGGAGACTATGCATTATGAGAATATCAACTGTACATCTCTGACTGATCAGTGTCCTCTTCTTTGTTTGCTTTGTGGTATCAAAACTCCATCTTCGCACCCACACCCCTTGTTCCAGAGAATGTATTCGCTCAAATATCTCCCAGGTTCAGGAAGAACTGATGGCAAAGGGGTGGAAAGGCCATGGGAAAATATTCGTGGCATGACAACAAGTACTCAGGAGATGGGACCTGGCACAAGGCACAATATGTTGGATGATCATTTTGGCTATTGGAATTGGCAGAAGCTTGTGGGGTTAGGTGAGTTTTTTCTTCCTTTTCAAGAGATAGCAACTGATTGAACACATGGCTTAGGTTCCCTGTTGCTTTATGTCTATGCCATGCACTGCCTGAATGTCAATTGCAAAAGGACTCATTTGATGTATTCATGGAGCAACAGGTAGATAATGTGGAATCATGGTGGGCAATGGTTGAGGCTTATGAGTCTGATGATACACAACTGAATCCATATGAACATCCGAAATCTGGTTTGTGGGTCCATCTTTCCATGGTTGATAATCTGGCTAACACGCTCTGAAGGTCTCACAGAAGCTAATGTTCAACTGCAGCTAGTGCAAGAAGAGGCTGGGCAAGTTACTCAAGGTATTCCTGCCATCCATGATGTGACTCCCAGTGCCTTCATTTTATCTGGGTTGGAGTTGGAAGAACAACAGTATGTATGACTAGAACTTCCTATACTTGATTATCATTTTTCCTTTCTTCTTTCAGGCAATGCATAAGAGTAGATGTAAAACTCAAGGTTGCAGTTACTAGTGAACAAAAGGCTGATCTCGTCGAACAGAGGACAAAGCTTGGGTGCCAGATCACACACTTCCACACATTGCAAGCTGTGTACATGCCTATGACACAACTTCCACCTCTTGATGACCTGGGAACCATCAAGAACATTTCTCTGGTTCTGCCTTTGGTACTGACAAGAGACCAGTACATGATGGGTTGTTGTGTGGGATTGCCTAAGATTGAGCTTCAATTTTTCAAAGCACAGTGTCACACTTCCCTTGACTGTCTTAGGAACCAACTACACATTAGGTCATGACTGCTAACATACAAGTCCTGACAAGTCCATTATCAGGGACCTACTACAAGATTGTGTGTATTGATTGCACACAATGACACCATGTTTTGCATGCATACTGAGAAGTATATCACAGCATGGGCTGCTGGGAACACCCTCGTGATGGGATTGGGGAAACCTTGGGAGTGGAGAGAGCTAGTGCCAAAGACTGATGTTCGCTGTATGGAGGATTCAGAGGATGTTCAAGAAAGTCATGAGGAGGGTGACAGACATGCTAACAACCCTCACAAAGGCTACAAGCACATGTCATGGATATGGCTAGGAACTGATACTACCAGCAATGCAGGAGTTGAAGCAGCCTTGCATGTTGAGTGGGCAAAGGCTAATGCCTGAGTAGCTCAATGGTCAGAGGAGGTGGATCTACTTCAGGAGGAGATGTGGCATATTTTAGTCATGCTGTGCACATCAACATTTGGCAGCAATGTGTCAACAAACATTTACATGTTGATCATCAGCTGGTTGAAGGAATAACTGCCTATGCTGGCTATCAGGCACACCTGCATCGAGCGGTAGCAAGTAGGTTTGAAGCTATGTGGGGTAGAGATTGGGTTGATACAGGGCTTGATGCAGATGAAGTAGATCATGATCATGATTTGGGCTGACCGATAGAGGACGAGGAGGATGATTAGCTGGCATGTGATATCTTATCTTTGGAGTAATCAGTATATTATTATTTTTCTACATTATTCAAAGTCCTTCCAGATGCCAAAATGCCATACAGTTTGGTTGGCAGGGGACCTTATATATAGTTATGCCTAGTCAGGAATGTATTGTAATACATTCCAATATACATATCTGTATGCAATGTATTACAATATGTGCTACATAGTCTTATGGGAATGTATTATATTATTACTACAACATGGGGTGCATCATTGTGCCTGCATGCTGGGTCATCAGTCATTACTGGGGTGTCCTCATCATTGTAGCACCTGGTGTCCACCCTGCAAGCAGTTGCTCGCAGCAGTAGGGGCAGGTGCTTGGTGCTTGGTGCCTTCCAGTCATTGTCATTGTCATCCCTGTTGCCAGTAGTTCAATTTAGGTAGTAGACAAGAAAAATAAAGAGAAATAAAGAAAAAAATACTTACCTGTGGGCCATTCTCATCTTTCCCTGATCCATATCATCTCCCTGTCATTGTCCCCCATCTATGGTTCCTCTTCCTTGTTTGCTTGTTGTTTTCCATCATTTATTGCCTGTTGTCACCCTGCTACACACCCTGTGATCACAGGCTCACAATGGTGACATGGGGTGTCCTGAGCTATCCCTGTATGGGTGTGTCATTACAAAATGTTGAGAACTTAAATACAATAGATTAGTAAAAAGAAATGCAAAGAAATGACAAAAAAATGACAAAAGAATCATCTAGGGCCCAAACAATGATAGACATCATTTGGTCTGTCTGTGTTGGTTCCTGGCATTTGTGTACCCCACAGTTGCTGGCTGTGTTTAGCATTGTTTGTCATCTCATCATTCCCCCATCATCTGTTTGTTCCCATGGGCATACAAACCCTATGAGCAGGGGCTCACAGTGGTGGCATGATATGGGGTGTTGGGTTTGGCCATGGGGTCTCTCAGGGTGGATAACTGTTCTCACCCTGGACAGCACGGATCCAAGGTGGACCAACTTATTCCTTGAACGTTCCGCACTGCATTGTATGTAAAAGCGCTGTTTCTGCGCAGCCAGCGTCTCTTTGGCATAAATTGTTTTCCCGCCCTCTGCTGTCTTCTGATCAATCTGATGAAGTTGGCATGCACAGCAGAGATGGATAGTGGTATTAAAGGCTCACGCTGGAGATACTGTCATCCCCAGAATCAGCTCCTACCTGGTTCACCTGTCCAACTTCAGCGTCATACTCATCCACGTTTGAAACCGCTCGCCTGACCTTAAGCTCTGAAACTCACTATGCCATTCTTTAACGGTGCACAAGGGGTCCGGGTCAGCGGCGGGCATATGAATGATATCGCCGGCAATCTGACCAACAACACGACGATTATCAAGTCCCACCGCGTTCACTCTGATAACCAGAATACGTCCAATGCTAATAACAACAAGTGCTCTGGCTGTATGTCATCGTTATTTGTCCTTCATAGTTAAGTTTATACTTCCCCCCCAGCTGTGCCGGTCTCCAATGGCGTCATTTCCAACTAATACATACCCCGCAAGTAAAGGAATGGATTCTTAAAATAGATATGTACGCCCATTGTATAGTTCTCGATCACCGTGATTTACTCGTGGGTCTATAACTAGAGTCGAGTCGAACTTCCTTTCACGGTGATAGTTGGGTTCCGATGTTTGACCAAACAATCAACGAAGCCAACGACACTTGAACGACACAGCAACGACAACGACGAGCTCCAAGCCTCCAACGTTAACGTTCCAGTGAAAAGTGGATATAGCTAGATCGAAGTAGATATTATTACATCAGGAAAATAACATTAGTCTTATGTGTCTTACATAAGCCTGTATGGCATCGTAAGACTGCTGTAAGGCATGAGACGAGTAAGACATCACGTCTTAATTAAGCTATGTACCTTTCTGAGTAAGGCACTTTTTATCTTACAGTTGCCTTATAATAGCTTACATTGGCCTTATGAAAACTTGAGCCAGACATTTCAGACATTTTAAGACTCAATAAGACTGTCAGGTATGAGCAGGAATAAAACTTTTTGGATTCATCACGAAGCACACTGAACTAACTATAGTCTATGTGTTACATGTACTCGATAAACTAACATTCCCTAATGCAGTACTCCCCTGCCATAGCCCACAACTTCATTGTCATTGTCGTAGTCCTCCCATTATTGTCATGCACCCCAGATGCACCTTGCAAGCAGTCATTCACAGTGGTGGTATGGGGTGCTGGCTGCTCTCCTGTGGTTGTGGTCCTTGTGGTCCTCTTCTCAATGTTCCACATTTCCACCCCATGAGCAGGGTGTTGGGATCAAGTGCTTGCATCAGGCGCTGATGGGAACAGAACCTTGTGATCGCTATGATCACATGTGATCAACCTATCCGGTTTGAGAACTATAATCTATATTTAGAGATAATTCTATTTATACATTGTAGAATAAGTAGAGCGGATTATAGGAGAAAGAAAGAGAATCTCTTTCTTCCCTTTACACCCACTATCTCAACGATATATTCTCTCTCATCCTCTCCTAAACCTAACACAGGGGCTCACAGTGGTAGTTGGGGGTGCTATGGTGGTGGTGGTAGTGGCTGTGTGGTCCCCCATGTTGTTGTCATCTATGAACATCAAAAAACATTAGCTAGTAACAATGAAATGAAGGGAGAGAAAGAATACCTATGAGCAGTGGCTCACAGGGCTGGGCTGGTGCTTGATTGTCCATTGCTGTCATGGGCTCTGTTGGTATTATTGTTGTCATTGTCCCCTGACCCCATTTTTCTTCCCTCCCATCCCCGTCTGTTGTCCATTGTTTCCTGTCCTGTCCCTTGTCATTGGCTGCTAGTACTCACCCTGGGGGTGGTTGCTCACAGCAGTGGTGGCAGGTCATTGGGTGTTGTTGGGTCATCATCTTCATTGTCATCTGGCCTGAGGGAGTTAGTGAACATGGGTGCACAAGAATGGGTGCATACCTTGCTGCATTCCCACTACATGGGTCTCACAGCACCTCCCTGAGTCAGTCTAGCCCCAAACAAACCCATCATGGTTCACCAAGCCATGCTGTTGGATGTTAGGCAATTGAAAAGAAAAAAGATTACAACTCATGAGGCCTGCAAGGGTGTAAGGTGGAACAAGACTCAGACTAACAAGTGCATTGTGTTTTCATCAAGATGTTCATGTGGTGATAACGAATGGGAAAGCAGGGAGCATTTGGGCAGGCTGGAGAACAGTGCATTCAGCAGCCTGGCAGGAGCTCAGTGGAAAGGTCATTGGATGGTAACAACTGAAGGAACATCAAGTCGGTGGAAGTTACCAAAAACGAAACTTCAACATATCACATGTCACATGGTGCAAACCAAACAATAAATAGAGTTTTTTCAAATATCTTGTTCACTATTAAATGTAGTGTGTCCACATAGCTTAAGTACTTTAGTTTGAGAATATGTAGATGAGCCTGTATGGTCCAGTGGCTTTGCATCAAATTTGTTGCTTGAGGAATGTTGTTCAGCTGAATCACAAGGTCCTTGGTTCAAATCCTGCTCACAGATTAATTATTTTGACTGGTTGACCAATGCCTGTATCATAAAAGTAACTTACAGGTTTCTTAAGATCTTACCAGTCTTACCCCTCTTGTGCACTTGAGAATTAAAACAATGTCTTATGGAAAATAAAAGTCAGACAATTTGAGGATTCTAAGACAAATATAAGGTACCAGACAGTATTAAGATACTTCTCAGATGAATAAGAGCTATAAGAGATTTGTCATTTTCCTGATGTAAATTGGACTGTTTTGAATAAAATTGAATAAAATCAAAAAATCTGTGTCAACCGTGTCACCTGTTGCATTTGTGTTGCAAATGTTGCAAAATGTGGCATCACGTTGCTCTAAAACAAGGGCAGTGGAACAGGAACACAGGAGTGGACTAATAGAAAGAAACCTCAGTGATAGAATAGCACTATATTGAGTAGTATATACCTAATAGAAAGAATTATGAAATAGTAAGTATTAACAAGAATAGTATAGCTAAAGAACAACTTACACCTCAGTGATAGAATAGCACTGAGGTTGTGAAACGTTCAACAACATGTAATTCAAGAAGATTATGTAATAGTATTAACATATATGGGTATCAATGTTCAACACTCCCCCTCGAGATAAAGTGGGCCCAAGTAGGTCTTGAAACTTCTTGAACTTTGTGGGGCTGAGAGATTTGGTGAAGATGTCAGCCACCATGTCAGAAGTTGGGCAATATTTGAGTATAATATGACCAGAAGAAACAGTTTGTTGAATAAAATGAAAATAAACATCAATATGCTTGGTGCAACTGTGGAATGTTGAATACTTCAAAAGTTGAATGGCACCTTGATTATCACAAAAGAGTGTTGTCAGCATAGAGTATGAAAAAAATATGAGAAAATTCTGAAGGAAGTTTATGAATCCACAAGATGTCTTTTGAAGAGTGAGTAAGTGCAATGTATTCAGCTTCAGTACTCAAGAGTGTGATGATGGGTTGCTTCTTGCAGCTCCAGGACACAATACCAGAACCGATGAAGTAAACAAAACCAAGTGTCAGTGGATGTGGGAAGCCCAATCAGTGTCAGAGTAACTGGCAACATTGCTGTGTGAGCCCCCCAAGACAAGCTTGAGATTTTTTGTCCCCATTAAGTAATGAGAAACGCGAGTGACAGCCTTCATGTGAGTAGACTGTGGCACATCGAGATATTGAGAAAGTGTTGATACTGCAAATGCAATATCAGGACATGTCATTACAGTGACATACATGAGTGATCCGATCATCTCGCAGTACCTGGTCTTTTCAGTGGGGGTGAGGAGCATTGGTGAGACTGCCTGGGAATCAGGTGTGAGATTGATTATTCCATGTGAGCTTGATTGGCTCATTTGGCAGCTCCACTTGAGGATGGCAAGTTGTGTACAGTGAAGTGGCAGACCATTCTGGCCTTCTTGAGGTGTTCATTGAAAACTTTATCAGTGAATTCTCCACCATGATCAGTGCCAAAAACTTCGATGCTTGCCCCACATTGGGCTTTTGCCCAGGCCTCATACTTCTTATAGTTATCAAACCCTTTAGATTTTTGCTGATTGAAGAATACTCTTTCCTCATGACTCAAAAGGGCTTGGAAAATTTGATGGTATCATTTTCGGCCTAGTGACTCGACTGGTAGTGATGTTCCAGCCTGGCTTGGCCCAAAAGCCCCAACTTTGGCTTGGCATGAGGTGGCTTTGGCCTGCTGAAATCCTGGGCCAAGCTAAAGCCACCACTCACAGCTTGGCTTTGGCCTGGCCTGGCCCAGGCTGCAGCTTTTGGTGCACAAAGTTGATCTGGATAGTGCATGGGCTAGGGGCTTAGGAAGCAGGTTCTGTAGGGATCCTAGCATTCACAAGAACCAGGAGAGATGCAATGGAACACTGGCAAGGCACCATTATTCTAATCTGCTATATCTAATTTACTTGTCAAATAGGGTTGTTCACAGTAGCCATTTTCAGGCCATTTTTGGCTCATTTTTAATCTCATTTTACAAAAATGGACTTCAGAATTGAGATGAGAATGAACCAAAAAATGATCATTTTTTATAAAATTGAACCCTACCCTTGCTTTTGCAAAAATGATCATTTTACATCCATTTTTGCATTCCATTTTTGTTGTTCTTTCAAACTCCGCTCTGATGCCTGATCCTTCTGCAGCGACACCACCATCAATGATGGCTCCCTCCCTCACACTCTACCACCATCACAACTCCATCACCACCCACCATCACCACACTCATGCCCACTCTATCACACCTGCAAGAGCCACAAGTGGCCACAAACAATCTGTTTCAGATGGAACATGAGCCCAAACAACAGCAATGTGGTTTGGGCTCTAGGGTATGTTTTTTTTTGTTCATTTCTTCATTTTACAAGCTAACTAACTGGACTTTTCATTTTTAGGATCTGTAATGACATGTGCTGACATAGCATAACCCATGCCCACACTTGTCTGCCCCACCCCTCCTCCCTGTCCAATTGGGATGTGAGGGGTCTCAATTAGGTTTAGGAGATCAGGGAGGGGTGCTGGGAGACCTGTGGGGGGACATGCATCAGGTAAGCACCAGCTAATCCCCCTCTCGGTGCCACATCACTAATATGTGATGCCCACCCCCAACCTGAAAAATCAACCCAGTACCTGCTCCAGCCCTATGAGCAACTCCTCATAGGGTGGATCGTGGGTGCTACTAGCTGACAACACAATGGCCACACCTTCCACTCACAGCTTCATGAGCAACTGCTCATGGGGTGGAATGCAGGTGGAACAACAGCATCAATGCCCAATGGTGCCTATGACAAGGGACATGGAACCCACCCCATGCCTATGAGCAACCACTTGTAGGGTGGATTGTGGGTGCAGCTTGGCTACAATGCTGGGCATGTGGAGACCAGGAGGATGAGATGGCACCAGCACCCAACACCCACAACTACAAGTCCTTGCTTGCAGTGTGGATTGGGTGCTAACAGTGCTGTCACCATCTCCACAATGACGGCAAGCACCCAGCACCCACTTCCATGCATACAAGCCATTGCTTGTAGGATAGATTGTGGGTGTTGGTAGGAATGATGACATCTGGGAATGGAGATGATGGACCATGGGGAGATGACAATATGACAGGCAGCAGCCAAACCCCTTGTGCATGTTGTGTGACAGCTTTTGTTGTCAATATGGATGATGATGAGGGTGCCTGCTTTCCACACCTAGTAATTTTTCTTTCATAGTTATTTTTGTAAGTAGTATGGAAGAATATATATACTTGTAAACCCCATTGCTCAATTGTGAAAAGCTTGAAATATGCAAACAGTGAGGTAGTACCTATGAACTTTGCAATAATATTTTCACAAAGTTCTTTGTGGAGGAGTTTGAATGTGCTGAGCACTACCAGAGGTAGGTATAATGCATTTTTGCTTCATTTTCAGGATGTTTGCATTTCAGAGCATTCATGGTAGCCATTTTTAATGTCATTTTTGACTTCATTTTTTGGTCCATTTTGATCATCCTTCTGCCAAACAACCAAAAATGATCCAAAAATGAAACCAAAAATGAGCCAAAAATGGCTACTGTGAGCAACCCTAATGTCTACATCAAGAAATTTAGTTAGAAATTTAGCCTGAACATGATGGCATGTTCCTCTTGTCTCATTGAATCCAAAATCTGTGATGAAAATGGGTTAGGATCAATTAAAAGTTCACCCTGAACAATGCACAACTCACCTAATAGCATTATCCATCCTGCTATATCTAACATGCTCATAAAATCACTATATCAAGAGAATGCAGCCATGCATTTCTCTCATCTCATTGGATCTGAAATCTGTGATGAAAACAGGTTAGGATCATGATGTACAACTCACCTCATAACAATACCTATCCTGCTATATCTCACTTTCTCATAAAGCTACTATATTGCGAGAATGCGGTCATGCGTTCCTCTCATCTATGGCATCAGATCTGAAATCCGTGATGAAAAAGAGTTAGGATCAATCCAAAGTTCAGCCAGAACGATGCACAACTCACCTAGTAGCAATGCCTATCCTGCTATATCTACCTTTCTTGTAAAGTTACTATATTGAGAGAACGCAGTCGTGTGTTCCTCTTGTCTCATCATATCTGGAATCTGTGATGAAAATGGGTTAGGATCAATCAAAGTTCAGCCAGAATGATGCACAACTCACCTAGTAGCAGTACCTATCCTGCTTTATCTAGGTTTCTTGTAAAATCATTACATTGAGAGAATGCAGTTGCACATTCCTCTTGTCTCATCAGATCTGGTATCTGTGATGAAAATGGGTTAGGATCAATCCAAAACTCAGCCTGAACGATGCACAACTCACCTAGTAAGCTATGTACTAATATCTGGTTTGACTCCTAAGCAAAAATCTAAATGCACATAAAGGTAACAAGCTTATGATCAGTGTCCAGCCTCCACCAGATTCATTGCAAATTGTGCAATCATCTCATGTGAGGTTGTTACCATTGATCCATGCTTGGCCATTTCCAGGACTTGCACCCATCTACTTTGGAACATAGTTGGTGTGCCACAAGCCACATGTAATGAACAGAAGAAAGTCAAGTACAGAACCTGGCTACAAAGTCATAGCTTTCAATGACAATTTAGTATGACTAAAGCTGCCACCTGAGCCACCAGCTTTGGCTTTCAGCTACTCTGCACTGGGCCAAAGCCAGTCCTGGGCCGTCACCAATGGCCTGGCCCAAACAGGCTTGGCTTGGCCTGGCTCACAGCTTGAGCTGGGCCAGGCACATCACTATCGACTGGTGATGGGCCTCAGGTATCAGCTATGACTTTATCACTGTAGTTCTTGTACTTTGTTTGACTTTTCTTTGGAAAAGATTTATGGATGGCCTTTGCTTGTACACAGGCTTTGCAGAATTCAGGTTTGGAGTTGTAGTCGAGTTCAATCCCAGTTACCATTCCTGCCATCACAATTTTACACAAGTCATGATTTATGTGCCCCATTTTTCAGTGAAGCTCACTGATTGACATTAGTTTTGATGTGGCATTTGGAGTGGGTGAGGAGGTAGGTTTTGGGGGTCTACTAACACAATAGAGTCCTCGAACGAGTGGGATTTGACTGATAATGTTGGATTTCAGGCTTTGGCTAATGCATTTCCTCTATAAAGATTGTAGCCATTTTGGTCCATAGTACCCATGGATATCAAGGTGAATGCCAGGTTCAGAGAATAGTAGACATTGTGAAGCGTCACTGGGGTTGGCTTTTGATCACCATGTGGGAGCTCAATCTTGAGTTCACCTATTCCTGTCACACTAAAGGTGTGACCATCAGCAGCTTGTATCGGCTCAGGTTTGATTTCTTTATAGTTCAGAAGTTTGGACCATTCAGGTGTGAAGTGGCTGCTTGTGCCACAATCGAGGATAATGCCATTGTTTGGGGATGTGGTGTGAGCTTCATGTTTGACTCAAGTCAGATGTGCACATCAGCAAACCCTGGGCTAACTACACAGGTCTATAGTAGTAATATGTAGATCTCATAGCCATCCATAGAGGCCATAGTGGCCATAGCAACCTATATGTTCTCTGTAGTGCTATGTACATAGTGCTGGCTACAGAGTCAGCTTGTAGTCTGTTGTAGTATACCATAGTCTATAGCAGCATCCTATACTTTGGTGGGGTATATAGTCCTATGGTAGTCTGTGGCAGACTATGGTAGCCTGGGGAAGTCAGCAGCCTCACACTGCTAGTAGAGGTAGATATTCTCTCAAAGACACTTCTAGAAATAGATACTATACAATATTCACTGGCTATATAATTACAGGGAATGACAACTAGTTGTGTGGGTATGCAGGAACCAAGGGGACAGCTGCTTGACTATGAGGAAAGGGAGGTCTCACAGAAATAGCATCTTCATCATTGAGGCCACCACTTTGGAAGGGATCAATAACTTCAGGTGCCTTCCTCAAGTTCTTCACCTTCAGATTGTTATGTAGACCAGCATTCTGGTATTTCCTGGGTGCTGAGTCAAATGGAGTGAATCTGTGTGGTCATTAGGAATCAGGATAAGATTCAGATAAGACCATGTGATTCACTCATGTTGCATCAGCTTCTTTGCCAACCCTCTTGTTTGAGTTCATCCCACCATCATCCTGCAGGCTACATATTTTCTTCTCCTTCTCCTGGATTTCATTGTGCAATGCTCCCTTAGCCAGTTTCTTAGATTTTTCCACCTATGGTCAGTGTGTAACTCCAGGTATGCATACCCAGTCACTTACCAACTTCTATTTGCAGGATCTTTAAACATGGATGAATATTCTGATGTAGTCTCGGAATATTGAGTTCATCAACCACTGAAAGGTTGATGGCATGTTACAGTCACCTTGTTGCATAACAAGGCTCTCATGGATGCCCTGAACCATCAAGAACATGATTTTCCAGACATCCTCTGGTTCCACTTGGACCTGTTCATAGACATCCAAGAGATCAATTTTCAAGTGAAAGGTCACTTGAGTGACATCAAGCCATATGAGGTATTGATCAGGGAAAGGTGTAATGTCCTTGACCATATTGTCATTATGCTTCTGTGCATTTATCACAGTGCATAATTTCCCATTCTTCTTGGGCACTAAAAACATGGGGGCAGCCTGCTCGGCTGGAGCTGGATGCCACCACCTGCATTGCAGTACTTACTTATGTTCTTAGTGAGAGGCTTTCTCATTGAGTCAGGGCACATTTGGAAGATAGTCATTATACTTCTTCTCAACATTCACCAACTGAATATGGTGGGTTTATCTCCCAGAGGGGGGGTAATCTGTTGGGAACTCCATTGAGGATGTCCTGACAAGACTGTTTCCATTATTCACAGAGTCATGGGAGGTCCTTCTTAGACAGGGGACCCTCTGCCTTGGCCTTACCAGCCAAGTCTTCGCAGATGGCAAACAGTACATTGTTCAGGTCATCCTGATTGGGTGGTGTACCAAAGCAATGGAATTATTGAACTCTTGTGGTTAAAAGTTGGGTCCATCAGGAAATCAATCCTGAGTGAACTCATCAACGATCTCAACCAGATTGTCACTTTCAATCTTGTCCTCAGGGCCCAACAAGATAGGCCCTGAAGGTTGTAAACCAGAGGGACAAGGTTTGTCAATGTCGTCCACCTCCTATATTTCTACTGCTCACCATCTCACAGATGGAGGCTGTGCTTGAGTGGAACTCAGACCAAGCTTGTCTGGGTCCTTTTTCTTATGAGTGGCCAGGGGGCCACTCAGGGGTCACTCATCCTTGGGAGGTTGAGTGCACATAGCATGCCTTTGAGCTTGCTTGGACCCTTGACAAACATATCAAGGAACTTTCTCTCTCTTCAACCTTGTTGCATTTGAAGTCCAAGGTGATGCTGTGCTTTCTCATAATGATGGTGCCCAATATGGCATCATACTTATTGATGTTGACAACATTGAAGTAGTGGGTGTCCTTAGTCTTACTGGTAAATAGTCCAAAGTTTATCTTTGAATGGCTGCCAACTGTTCCCAGTTGTAGAGGCATGGGTTCTTCCAACTTGTGCACCTTCAAATTTGCTGATGTAGCAAATTCTGGGGAAACCAAGTTAGACATACAGCCTGAGTCAAGGAGAACAAATGCTTCCAAATTTTGAAGTTTCATCTTTGCAATGAAGCAGTGGTTGTCGATTTCACTCCAGGGAGGATGGGTTATTTCTTTGAGGATTTCCTCAAGGTGGCCACACCTCTGAAGCATGGCTTGTTGGTGAAGAGGTTGTCCATCTTGACACCTAATCTCTCAGAAAAGGTTAGAACCCTTTCTTATTCATCCTCTGATTCGTCCTCTGACTGGGTGTTTGGGCATATGTCAGAGTCATCCTTTCACCAATCATGCCAAAGCATTCTGTGTCTGAATCCCCACTAGGATTAGACCCAGTCTCTGACTCCAAGTTGTACAGTTCACCATCTGAACTGTACTGGGAGCCATAAGGATCTTGGTCAGACAATGCTGATCCATACTCAGAGGAGCTACTCCCCTCTCACACTGTTCAGTGAAAATCAACGGTATATCCGTTCCATCCGAGGGATGGAATTCCATGATATATGCGTCAGTAGCGGACTGGGCCCATGGCAGGAGGGAGTCGTGTGGGCCTAGGCCATGATGCATGCGGGTGGGCCCAGGTCCAGGACGGCACTGGCAGGCAGTAATAACCTGCCGTGAAATAGTGCCAGCGCCAGCGCCGGCACATGAATGAGTACATGAAGCAGTGATGGGGCTAGCATTTGAAGCATTTGATGGTGCCAGATATAATGTGGTAATAAGCTGCCATGAAAGAGAGCCAGCGCTGGTGCCGGCACATGAAGCGGTGACGCCACCGGATATACCATGTTGAACGTTGATCGGCGGAGCCGAATGCGGCAACTCCAATGCTATAATTAGTGCAGCCGAACAAGGATGATCGTGGCTAAGCGCACCGCTGCA
>QLOK01043190.1:0-11663 GCA_003313805.1 Tricholoma flavovirens
ATTAAAAATGAAATTGAAAATGAGCTGAAAATGGCCCGAAAATGGCTACTGTGAACAACCCTATTGCCTGCTAAGCACAAATAAGCTAAAAATAAGCAAATGACTTGGTTTAGATGCTTTAATTTACAACTTAATGTACTTAATTTGTACTTAATTCAACTTAGCTCACCAGATTTTGAATTCCAAGCCTAAATAAGTAGCCTTAAGTACTCATTAAGCCTGTGTAAGGGGTCCAAGTCATTTGCTTATTTTTTGTGCTTAGCAGGTGATAAGCCCACTAAGCAAAGAATAAGCCTGTTTAAGTTTTTCCTAGATTTTCCTGATCAGTGAGTCCCTCACCGATGCCACAAAAAGACATAGACAAGCCATTTTTGAAAGGCCCATCATTCTGCAAATGGCTGTCAGACATTGCATGGGTACATATATTTAGGTACTAGTAAGTTTGTATGGTGCAGTTCACTTAGTCACCACCTAACTTGTGCAGAGGCCAAATCAATCTGAGGAAATTTTTTCAAACTTAAACCCTTCTTTTGCCAGGTTTCTGGCTGTAAACTGTGTGGAAAAGTTGTTATCTTTGCCCAGAAAACACTGCAAGATCACTGCTGGAACATTACAGTATGAAATTTAGAGCAATCCTACATATGGTGACTGCCTATTATAGTAATAATGACATCCTGTTATAGTAATAGGTCAATCTGAAAACACAAAAAATAATATCTCCATCAGTTTTGAGTTGTTTGAAATTTCCTCTTGCCAAAAGTTTTGTCTTATCAAAAGGAGCATTTTTACAAGAGGAATAGTAAATTGGCCTTTTCTTTTGGCATTAATTTTGTTTGCACAAATTAGGTGGTGACTAAGTGAACTGCACCATAGGTAGCTGATGCAAGCCGAACAGCGGCTCGCATCAGAATCTTGGAGCGTGAGGGAAAATAATGTATTGCGCGGAAATTTAATTTTTGTGCAAACGAATCGTGATATATTGATAAGTAACCTCACAGTGATCATGATATCGCGATCAAGAAGATCCGCGAGACGGCACTGCAGTGTGACCAATACGGCAACGCGGGGCGTGTAGCAGTCCAGAATACATGAAGCTGCTTTTTTGCCCTTGCCGATTGCTGCGCAGTCACGGTCCTGGGTGATGCATGCCACATGGTGATGCCTGGGACGATCCAGATCTGTGCGCAACGAGCTCCAAGTAGCTCCAAGTTCTGTTTTCCCCTTCGTTCCTCTGATGAATTTAAATTTGCATCGGTCACTAGGGCATTTTAGTTTGGAATGCCGGATTAGGAAACCAATGTGCCTGTGCTATTAATATATTGATATTCAACGTCTATAAAGCCCCCTTCAAATGTATGAATTTCCTTAGAGCTGGTCTCCCATCTACCTTCAACGCCGATAACACTAAACAAATCCTTCACTTCTTATCGCAATGCGCTCAATTGCTATCCTCGTTGCCCTCCTTACTGCGGCGGTTACTTCCACCGTTGCCGCACCTACGCCTGGTGGCCCCGAGTCTCTTCAGGATTTAGACGTCCGTTTATCCTGTTATTCATGTTGAGACCTTGAGACTTATTACATTCCTACAGCAGGCCAGATATAACCCCGGTGATCCTACGGTAGTTTTGCCTTTTGCCCTTCCAATCTGTCAATCTGACTCGGACTTTCTCCTGACCGCCAGGACGCATCGGCTGTACCCACGGATGCACAGAGAACCGAACAGCAGCATGGGTCAAGAGGCAAACACTGGCGCAAAGGCCACCACCCTCACAACAACGATAGCCCGGGCTCACCTTCGGGTGATGCCAGTGGCGTGCAGAATGGGCCTGGCGTACAGCGGCGCTCCCTGAACGGCGAGGAGGAACGTCCGTAAGGGGCCTTATTTCTACTCACAATGTGCTGAGATGCTCACCGCCACTGGCACGCCATCTTTTGATTACGCAGCCACCCCCACAAGCATCACCACGGAGGCCATCATCACCACCAAGTTGAAGACAGGACTCGACAACACAAAGATCTGGACTGAGGGCGCGCCTGGCTACACGACCTCGTCCCTTAGAGATAGCCCATTACTATTTTTATCTAAGGCACAAAAATGTACCACAGGACAGGGACTTGAAAATACTCATACCGTGCCAGTACTGCCATGCCTCCACTGCCAATTCTCGAATCAGTGTTACCGTTTTTGTTTGCCCGCGTACCGCCGAATCTTTTGTTATGGTGGGCGCTTATTAGGATGCATGGCGTCTGCTTTATACATTTTGGATTCGCAAAGAAAGTCGACGCAGAAACGTTTTGTTCGTCGCCGCCTTTGGCTCAGTGTCACACAATGGTTTCTAACGGTGGCTAGAGGATTTATTAAAGTTACGCATAGATATGTATACTTGAACAGAGCTGGGGGGTTTCGGTGGCTTCCAGCCAGTGTTCCAAGTCTCGTCTACTAGCAAGCCTACATCTTGGGGTTGGGCCCGGGTGTTGTGCCACAAGCACTTAGTCCACTACTAGTAGAGGATGTCACGGTCGAGAGGATGGCAGCAAGATGGCAGTGTCTTTGCAAATTACCCTTTTCTAAGTACTACTAGAACACGGTGTACACAAAATAGTATGTTGGGAATGCGTAAAAGCCTAGCACAATTAGATTGTTCCGCCGCCTGGGTTGGGTGGGTCAAGGATGCTATAACTTTGAAGGTCGGTATGCCGTGACCCCGGGCCGAACAACGGTGTGCCACTGGCATCACGTATTCCGTGCTGATGCCGCATGCGAGGCCAAATACCCGCAATTCATAGATCGCTGTGATGAAGGACGAGCAGTAAGTTAGTAGCAGCGCCGTGAGCTGGCACCCACCCTGGAAAGGAGATCTCATTGTGGCTTGGTTGAAAAATTTTGCATGCATGAAGGCTCTTCTACTGGGAGCACAGGCCATATGCACACCATTAGTTCTCATGATAATACTATTTCGCAAAATAATGACATATAATATACGGCCTGTTCGTCACGTCCGGAGAAGCGCTAGCGAGGTACACCAAAGGCGAAGAAATATACAAGATACAACAAGAGTGCAAACGAGAAAAACTGTTAAGGACCGACTGAACTCGAGAAGAGGATGTCACCATGGCGAACTCGGATGTAAAAAATAATGATGTCGACACAACTATGAGTCCACATTCATCTTTCCCAAGCCCTCTTCATTCCCGATACCCTCCTCAACTCCGACATCCATCCCAACAATCTTCACGTCCCCGTCAATTCCTTTACCCCTTCCCACGACCCTTCCCGCCCCCTCCTCGTCTTCATCTGGTAATCCCAAAATCGGTCTCCTGGGCGTCGGGAACCTCCCATCCAAATTCATCGCTTCAAGATCCACACTCCCCGGACTTGTGGACACACCACCACACGTATATCCCAGCCCATACCCGCCGGCGTGTCCGTAAGGTCCTGAAGTGTACCCTGGTGTTGAGGGCACGCTTGATCCTCCCCCATACGATGATGATCTGGAGAACGACGACAACCCCGCATCGCTTTCATCGAAGCTGCTCGAGAGGCTGTTCACGCGCCGGTGTCCACGACCCTGTGAGGGCTCGATTTCTAGATCAGTCTCGGAGCCATCATAAGTGCTGGCGTGGGACGATGGAGGGCCACCGTCCTGCGATGAGTAGCCTTCTTGAGACGGTACACGTTGAAGACCCACAGTGCGAAGCCGACCAACCCATCTGTGGATAGGATAGAAGAAAAGAAGAAGAAAAAAAAAGAAAAAAAAAAAAAAAGGTCAAAGGATGAAAATTTACGAATAAGTGATACGCACGCTTCGGCCCTATCTAAGCTATCCTTCACAACACCCGTCACACCTCTCACCATGTCCAGACTTTCGGTCGCTAGCGTCAAGATTCGCTGTGCTGCCACAATCGCCGTACTCGCGGACACAGACTCACTCCCCTCTTCCTGATTCCTCGAGGGCCGCAAGCTTGTGATGGGGGACGCGGCTCTCGAGGATGCCGCCGATGACGCCGCCGTACCCCGTTCCCCGCGCCCTGCTGTCCGCCGGGTACCTCTTCTGAAGCTCACAGCAGACCCGCTCGCGGCAATCACGCTCTTCCTCTCTTTTTCTTTACCCCTGTCCTTTCCTCTCTCCCCTTCCTCGGAACATGGAGCCTTCTTTGCCCATCGCTGCGGCAATTGCAGGATGAACCCTCTCACCCTTCCACGGGCCGGTTCGGGCAGTGCTCCACCCGCATATTGGCTCACTACGTCTACCACCTGCCTGATGGTCTGCACAATATCGCGCCGCACCGTCGTCAGTGTGCGCATGTGCACGTGCGAGATCGGGCGTGTCCGTGTTTGTTGCGCGTTCCGGGGCAAGGGCTGTAGACTTGCAGTAAAATCGCGGAGGATGACAATCTGTGCGTCGATGTGCGCGGTGGCATACTGCGGAAGGGTGTCAATTACCAAATTCATAATTGATCGGGTTGGGAACGGACCTGTAGCCATTGTAAGCAATATTTTAGTCGACGCATGCTCTCCTCGCTGAGTGCCGCACTCAGCCCACCAGCCTCAAGTAGGACGGCCTGCCAACCACTGCGGTGTGCTACTTGTTGTTCGTTTTCTTGATCAGGTGGTGAATTTTGGTGAGCTCCGGTTGGTGTAGACGTACTTGTATCCGGAAGCGGCGGAGCAGGTCCCAGAAAGGGACTGTTCGCTGTCAATAGACATAATTGGGATAATGATGATGGATGACGTTAGTTCATTATCACCAACCTTCAAGCCAACTAGGCACGTTGCCTTTATCCGTCCTCCCTTTACCCAACATATCCTCCTGATCATCCGCCACTGTTCCGTCAAAAGTTTTCGTCTTCAATTTTGCTTTCGGTCGATCGTGATCTTGGGAGTCTGTGGTTGGGATTGAATAAATCGGAATTCGGGTTGGAGATGAGGGATCGGATGATGGAGAAGCCCGGTTGCTCTCCGCGGAAGAGGGGCGGCGGTACCTGTCAAACTGAAGGGTGATAAGATCAGGAAGATTCGATGGTGCATAAATTGGTTGCCAAGCATAGAAGCCCAGGAGCGCATATCAGCCTACGAGGATCATAATCCTTGCATCCTAGATATCTCGCGTTGCTTCCTTTGTCTGAAGGCTGCAGTGGACATTGAGGACGAAAGTACTTACTCTGTCAAGTTGTCTGCATGCAAACTCGTCCAGTTGGTTGACATTGACAGGAAGACAATCGATAACGGGTCGAGATATAGTTTTGACACTCGACTCGACCATCTCAGCGCCATACTACAAAATCACATGTCAGTGTAAGTTATCACAGCATCAAAATAATAAGCTCAAGATAAGGTCGTACCTTCACAACGCGTGAAGAGGCTTTCCCCTGCTCATAAGCACGAAGTGCAGTATTTACAAGTGGTATATGCGACACTCGAGAGACAAAAGGTGAATTTCCATCGGATGCTGAAGATGTAGATGTAACTGTAGCCAATTAGGTTTAATAGACGCCACTGGCGATAACTTGTGTACTTACGATCTGAACGACCTTGCTGTGCGTTGCTGCGCATGTCCCCAAGGGCTCGGACGGCTATGCGGACGCTCTCGTCCTGGTCGTCGAGGTCGGGGGCATCGCCGTCCATGATAGTCGATGGTAAAGATGGAGACACATGAAATTTCAAAGAAACATGTGAATTCGTCTTGAGAAATCAACAACCACAAACAAGCATCACACGTTTTGATGGATAAGTTTGTTATCTAGGAGTATCTTCTCATCTCCTCGACTCGGAAGTCCGAGTCCTTCAACAGCCGTCACACTACTGAGTCATTACCGGTGCTCAGAGCTCATGCTCCTCCTTATCAAACTAACGGAGGCACAGGCGATCTGTGAATCATGAGTAAAAACTTGTGCGACCTTGGCATGCCATGTGATTGGGACTCCAATGATGTCCCTGAATTATTTACTCCCCACGGGGACGGAGGGCATATGAATTACTTATGATAATATGATATTCATTGTATAATCCTTCCATCACCGCCTCAATGATATTTTCCCACAAGGACAATTAAACTATCCTTCACGGTTCCAACGTTCATGTCCGCGAACCCACGTGCGAAAGATATCGAACAAGTACAAGAACACTTTCACCGGCGGTCTTCAACGATTCCTATCTTGAGATGAGACACCCCCGAACGGAAATTATTAATATGTAAGTCCCTAGGAAACAGCTGCGCGACAGCAGCTACTGAATTCCGAAACGTTCTGTAATTAATGCTTCCACAGACCGCCGCCATGCAATGATTTTAGAGCCGGTGTCTTTACAGCATACCGAGGGATTACCAAAGGCAGCACCGAGATCTTGGAGAGATTGGACACTGTTCAGTCTGCACACAATCCGGAGAACGGAGACGCAGATAACTTCATTCAAGCTGATGGATCCTTTGCAGAAACCCGTCATCTTCCAGTTATTTGGATAGGAAATCGCGTGTTGCAAAACATGGTTCCAAAATTCATAATATCGGACCTACATCGAATGGAGATTAGTGCTCACAAGGGCCAATAACATTGCGCTTACCCCTGGAATGACGAGATTTACAGGCATTCTAGATATTATTTCGTCCAGGGGTTTATGGAGCATAAGAGGTGCCGTCGCCCGAAGAATATCTTCGTAGCCGTGCTTCACGGCATAAGCGATAATCGCATCTGCGTGTTCGGGGAGGACCATTCTAATTATACCTGACTCCTAGGGAACAACTTGAAAGGTCGCGTACTGCATACGTATATTGCATACGTTCATCGCGGAGTACACCTCATACTTCTCCGCGGCCTCGGCTGATAACGAAAGTCGCAAACGGTGTACGATCAAGCTTAGGGTGGCGCGCAGGATAGATGAACTGGAATAGTAGTTCGAGGATGGAGGAATCCTCAGTGAGCGAGACAATTTCATCGCATGTCTCAATCTCGGCGGGTGGAAAGCCCCCTGTGTTCGCTTCGAGGTTCTGTCTATGAAGGTAGAAGAGTATCCCGTCGGCAGAGAGGAATGTAACGTCCGAGTCTAAGGCACAAACTGTGGGCCAGGAAGCCAATCAGCTTGGGGAGTAGAAATTGCACGAATAACCTTACAACGACCAGAAACTACTGTCACAGGCTCGATACCGTTCGTGTTGGAGGGGTTGTTGCCGCTTTGCATAGTCATTATCTGGGCGGTTAACGAACCAATGTGTGACGAGCTTCTAATTTCAGACATCCTAATCTGGAATGTCGTGGAGGCGGGATGTTGGGCCCGAGCTAACGAAGGTCAGGTGTAACAATTTGGCGCAAAAATTGCTGATTACAAATTATCATTGGGCTTGCCAAAGGGTGAACAACGTCTCCTAACTCTAACCAAATCAACCGCCATCAGCGGCCGACAAAAACCGTGACTGAGATGCAAAGAAGCACATACTATCGCCGGGGCTCCTTACTTGAATTTCAACATCATGATGAAATCCCTCGAACCCATAAGAGCCGGTGGCTGTTAGGTGAAACTAAACCTATAACATGCGTATTTTGACCAGAATATGATACGAACCTCAGAAAGTGACCTAACGGTTCGAGTCAGACTTGGAGCTGACTTTGAAAGAGCCAGGTTGAACTGCTTTTTGAAACGTGGTTACATAATTGAACTATTTATAGTACTACCCTCTGCAAGTATCATGATACGTATAAATCTATCGACAAATTTAAATCTGCCTTCATTTCCTCTGAGACAAACGCAGGAGGTTCCATGCTCCAAGCAAGACATCATCAGGCACGTCGGCTGAACGAGGGTACCCCGTCGCGTTCTGCCGCAACAATAAAATCAGACATTTATGATTTAAACGATCGATAGCTGTAATGCTTACCTCTATTTCGGCCCGTTTCGCTCGAAAGCGCTTTATGGAATGGCAGGCGTCCCGATGCTTCAACCAGAGACTAGCGTAATATGCCCCATTTCGCTTGTCCAGGCTAAACACCTTGTTGCACCCCCCGCACGTAACTGAACGAGGCTGAACGTTCCTAGTCCATTCGTCACGCTCTAAGAAGGCTTTTCTTGCTCCCTCCTCCATCATATTCTTTCGCTTGCCACCGGTCCTGGCGCGACGTTTTCGCATTGGTCCTGGACCATACGTGCTCGAGCCCTCGAGCATTTTGGGCCCTTCGCTATTGGATATCATGGGATCCGTTAATTTTGTCACCGTCAAATAATTTGGAGTCAGTCATGTACCAGTTTTCGAGCGCATGTCCGCTGAGTTGAACTTGCGACACGGCGGCGCTGGTCTTAGCGCCTTCGTGGCTGGTATGACCTGCAGTATGTCTGACTTGGATTCCGCCCCTCGCCCTCATGATTGACAGTCGTGAGTTGCGTATGAGGATGGTAAGTTTATTGATTTGGGCGGGGTTTGTTGAAAGACGGAAATTGAAAGGGGCTTTAAGAAGGAAACGCGACTGTGGCATTGCGACTCAATCACTCCACGTGATGTTTGGGGAGGGATCAAGCACCATTGTTTGACGGTGGGCAACTGCTGTGCAGTAATTTCTACTTTTCGTAACGTGTCCGTTGCATTGTGCAATGGCCATCACCGCGGAGACAGTCAATTGGCCCAAGTAACCAAGCATCACTGGACATCTACTACTCTACAAGTTCAACTTGTGGCCGCGTGGTTGGGTAATGTGGTGCAGCACAGGCTAGCAGGGGCGGTATTTAAGAACTCTCGGAATATTTAGTCGACCCCTGAGGCTCGAATTTTGATAATCTCGTCGATTTAATGTAAAGTAACTCTGTTTTAGACTCGATTCAAGTTTGGAGTCCGGCCACTGAGCTTGATATGATAGTACGAATCTACGATCGGGTCGGTGGGCCTTTCATGGTTGATTGGGATTACTATGCTGATACGACCAACTCTTCGTCAAATGTTATGCATTACCAAAAAAATTGATCTCTTCACCTCTTCATGGCCAAAATTTGAGCGTTACAGGGGAAAAAACTCTTCAGGAGGCCCAAGATAGTTAACCTGCATGACTAACCAAGTACTAGTAGTACATATACCTTCATTGTATGGTTGCGAAAAATCGTTTAATTATACCTGCCAAAAAATTGATTTGTAACGCTTTTCAGGGGGAGCTCACCCGAAAAAGCCCACCTGACCTTCCCACAGTAACAGCCTTATTATAGTAGGTCACAAGCTTACGAACGTGCCTCGAGCACATTTCTCCAGCTTGTTGGGGTGCTCCGCCTGCAAACCCTTGGCTGCATCCCAGTAATTTACTCAGTGAGACAACACACACAGGGACCTGCAGCCCCTGTGTGTGGGTTTTAGTGCTGTTCCGGCCTGGCTTGGCTCTGGCTAGGCTTGGCCCAGGCCATGGCTTTTGTATGTAAAAATGAATTTTCGCATGCAATACTCCTGCACTTGATAATTTTATAATAAACATGTGTGGTAGTACCAGTATACCGTATAGAGCATAACACTAGCAAAGGAAACAGTAAAATAAAATAGAATCTATGTGTGAGTTTTGTTCAGACCCCTCCCCGCCGCCCCTCCATTCAATTCCCTCCCCTCCCTGTTGCTCCCTGCTTCCACCCTGTGAGAAGTTGCTCGCGGCAGTGCGTTGGGGTGCTGTGGTGGTGGCTGCTGCCATCGCAAGGTGCTGGGTGTTGCATGGTTGCGGTACCCCGTCGATGTTGGTGTTGGTGCTGGCGTGGGGGTGGATGCTATCAGTCTTTGCATTGTTCTCTGTGCTGGCTTTGGATTGGCATAGCTGTAGTTGTAGTCGTTGATGCCAGTGCTGGGCCATCCTCCCGGTGTTGTCAGATCTGGTGCTGGGGGATGACGTGCATCCTACACTGCATTGGGTGGGGTGCCAGGGTTGGGGGTAGCATAAGTAGAACATAAAAAAACAAATAGAAAACTATTAGTTAGCAATAAATAAAAACACAAGAAAAGAAATCACCTATGGCCCAAATGATGATAGACTTCCATGCATCATTGTCGTTGTCCATTTGTGGTGGTGGATTTGTGTTGTCCCCGCTGTCCTGTCCCCCTCGTGCTCCCCATCATTCCTGTTGTCCCTAGTGCTGTGCTTGTCTTCCCCACCTACCATATTTTTTTCAGCCGTTGCTGATCGATCATACATTGTACACTAGTCAGCCCGAAACACTACCTCAGATCGAGATGAAAGACCCAAGAAAAAATGAACATACCTAGGGTTCAAATGGTGATAAAGAACAATAGTACAGGTCGTTTGTTGCTGTTTTGATGTTCTCCAGTGGTCGAGGATCTGGGCATAACAGTTGGAGGAGGTGGAGGAAGTTGGTTTACCGTTGTTTGATACTTATGTGGACAAGTATGTTGATTACATCAGCATTGTGTTGCACCTACTGTATAGCTGCAAGTTTAAGGTTCGATCATGACATTTTCATGCATTGATGTGTATCCAATCTTGCTAATTACAGGTAGTATACTTGAGAATATAACTCTTAGGATTGAGACAATATGAGAGAAAATAAGTCATTGAGATAGTGGGTGTAAAGGGAAGAAAGGAATTGTCTTTCTTTCTCCTACAATCTGCTCTACTTATTCTACAATGTATAAATAGATATATCACTAAATATAGATCATAGTTCTCAAACCGGATAGATTGATCACATGCGGTCATAGCGATCACATGGTTCTGATCCCATCAGCATCTGATGCTAGCGCTTGATCCCAACAATAAGTCACTGAAAGCCACGGCCTGAAGGCCTGGCTTTGGATTTTCAAACATGCAAGCTGGGCCAAAGCCACTATGAAGCCATTGTCACAGCCTGGCTTGGCATGGCCTATTTGGGCCCAGCTTGGCATGGCTCACAGCCTGAGGCCAGGCCAAGCACAGCACTAGTGTGTTTTCATGTGCCTGCCAATAACTTGAACTTACTCAATTCTTCAACACACCCAGGGACCTTTGGGCCCTGGGTGCATGTTGTCAAGTGCAACTCATTATGTACATTTTTTGTACTTAGCACTCTGTCTAAAGCTTGTAGGGGGGCAAGCCCCCCAAACCCCCATGTACATTTGCTCAATGAGACAGTTTCTTCAGGACCTTTGGCCCCTCAGAAATGTAGGTGTTTTGTGAATGTCCTTTATTCAATGAGATAGTTTCTTCGGGACCTTCAGCCCCTCAGAAACATAGGTGTTTTATAAATGTCATGTACATCTCTATATACATTAAGTCATTATATACATCAATCAATCAGTACATCATTATACACAATGTTCTGAGTTCATCCCACCTCACTTGTGCACTGACCAAACCTGTGATACTGCCACATAGAACGTCCCATGTGTGAACACTGCACTCCTGAAATCCAACCCCACATGCAAAACAGACTGCCCTTGAGACTTTTTGATTGACATGGAAAATCAAAGTTGAAGTAGAATTTGCAGTTGACACAGTGTAAATGGCAGTTGTTCCTCAATAGGCTGCAGTTGCATCTGTGGAATAAATACCTTCTCTACAGCATGCTCTCCAGTGATCAACCTAATCTCCAACACTTGGTTTCTGATCTTTGTCAATATCCCTTGAGTTCCATTCCATACCCCTCCAGACATGTTGAGGTTCCTCATGTTGCTTGCCTCCCCCTCCTCATTCCCCATCCCCCTCTCCCTCTCCCTCCCCCT
>QLOK01043206.1:9666-24674 GCA_003313805.1 Tricholoma flavovirens
AAAAAAAAAAGAAAAAAAAGTCCAAAAAGAAATATCGAATAAAGCAGAAGCATACATCCACACTGATCATAACTTGGTTAAGAAAGGGCTCAGTGTCTGAATACCCACCAGCCCGTGAATGCGATGCCGAACAGAATGCCAAAAGCTCGCGCGACCAGCACGACGACAAGCGCCTTGCGGATTGCGGAATAAAATGTGCTCAGCGCAGAACCAGACCAGTTTATGCTAGAAGTGGAAGATTACTAAAAGTTGAGTGGGAGGAACAGTGATACTGCAAGACTTACCGTCTGTCATTGCTACCTCCCTCTCGAACACTCGCTTCCCAGCCACGAACGACTTCTCGATACCGTTTTCCAAATACCCTGTAAAGCGATCAGTTAAAGAGGAGATGAAGCCTTGTTCGACGCACCAAATCCAGAAGTTTACGTCTGGGTAAGAAAACCGAGGGAAGACACTGCCAAGACTTGGGGCTACTACGTCCACCCTCAAGCCCTCTACGTCAGTTTGATACGGTAGCTGCATAACAGGTGAGAGTGGTGAGTTGTGCATTACACTACTATCGGTTTTGTCGTTGCTGAGTTTCGGGGAAGGTGAAGGAAAGACCATGTAGGACATGAGATCAAGCATCATGCCGAGAGACAGGCCCCACAATTTGAGATTCTGCGTGGGATGAGGTTGCGGGGAGATGCCTTTCTCTAGGGTATCGTGTTTCTTAGCAGATTTGGGGTCAGCTGGAGGGGATGGAGAAGAAGTATCCAGCAAAATAGCAGGGAACTGCATACTGCCTATCAAAAGGCGGACAAGGAGTCGGAGAGCGATTGAGTGTTTAGGTGCAATACGAGAAGCTGCATCGACGGTGACGGATGACCATTTTGGGGGGGTGAAGGGTGAGACGAGAGATGCAAGGGGAGTCCAGTGGAGAGTGGTGGATGGGATTGGGTCAACGAGGGGGGCTTCGGGGGTGAGTTGGAGAAAGACAAAAGGCGATAAAACCATTAACAGGCGTTTTCCGAGTGATGTTGTAATCTCGCGATCGTCGAGTTGACCGATGCAAGTATATTGACTCTCTGCAAGGTCGATGCCTATTTCTTCCCATGTCTGACGCATAGCTGAGATAATATTAAAGAATATGATTTAGTAGAGGAAGAGGCACAGCTGACCTGTATACAAGCCTCCTTCATCCTCAGGTTCCATTCTCCCACCAGGAAAGGCTACATGGGCTTCCTGAGTATTACGAGGAGGAGAAGAGTCGCATGTTGTAGTAGGATTGTCCCGTCGTAAGAAGAGGATTTCTGGACGAGCAGTTGGGTCATTAACCCAATCGAGATCAAAGAACTGTGAGAGAGAAGGGGGTGTTGCTGGTGAAGGTAGTACAGGAGAGGACTGCGATGGTACGACACGGATAATAAGAGCTACAGCAGCTCGACGAGGTTCTATAAGCAAAAGTGAGGATGAAAGAGGCGTGGAAGTTGCTGAAAAGGATACAAACGAGTTGGAGGGGAAGCTATTACACGAGGAGGGGTTGATCTGATTCGCTGAAGTGCGCGGGAGAGCAGAGGAATAATAGAAAATGGTTTTTCGGCTGACATGAGACGACGGAGAGTCACTTTCAAAACTTAGTTTTTCAGTCACGCCTCTGACGTCGGTGGCTCGGCAATTCCCGGTATAGTCATTGTTGCTAACTAAATCTCTGCCCATCCACCATCGCTCTCTTCCCCTCCACTAAAGAGTGCAAGCACAAATACGATCGCACTCGCACCAAGCCTCATACCTAGTCCACGATACAGCTGTCCTATCCCAGAGTTCCTAAACCAACCACCACCCTCATGGTCCTCCTCTTCCAACTCTGATCCTGCGCGTGCCTTTCCTTTCGTGTTCGCCTGGCTTCCACGCCGTTTCCGTCCTCTCCGTATAGGCAAGTCAGACCTCTCCTCCGTCAAAACGTGCCAAAACGCATCCACAACTCCGTTATATGGTGCTGGCCTCAACTCCACGCATCCTTTGACAGGCTTCGCTCTTCCCCGGATCTGAACCTGCAATCGTCTCCGGACAGTCTCGAATGGCAGAGTGACGAGCAAGCCAACGCAGCTACCGGCAAGCTCTGCGAATCCCCACGCGACAGGGTTGGTGTCTTCCGAAATTTGCATTCCGAAGTATGCAGCTAGCAAGCCTGGAAGAGCCAGTGAAACCGCAGGCCGAAGGGTGTTGTCTATCACCGTTGGAATGAAAAGATGCGGATGCAAATAAATCCCCTTCAATCCACCCTCATCCTGGAGGATCTGGGACAACGCGTCCACCGGACCGGAGTATGTACGATGTCGAGAAGTGAACGACTGCACTATCAATCGTGTACGAATAAGGTCAAGTGGAGAGAGTAAGAAACCTGTGATCAGGTGGGAAGCTACAGGTAGAACGATAGGCGGCTGATGAAAAGGCGACATTGTTGGAAGAAAAACCGATTGAAGGAGATTCTGTATGAGTGGTTGCATAGTTGATGAGAGAATTTCAGTGAGACAAGATGTTAGTAGACCTTGATCATTATAAAATAAGAACTTGTCAAAAGTGGCCAACCAGTTTCCAACAACATACCCTTCCAGAGGGCTAACCACCCTTCTCCACGAAAGCTACCGATCCGTTTCATCATTCCCCATACTCCATCTGCACTTCCAACCGGAATGATATATTCCGGCCGTGTGCCGTCTTCCAGGACTGAACGACGTACAACATAACCTTGGTCATCCGTCTGCTTCGGAACTGGATGGCGAACGGTGGGTGTACTATGTGGATCGGTAAAGTACGATTCATCATTTGAAGAATCGCTCAGCTAATTGTAGTTCTTCAGCATGGCAATATGCGTAATACGGGTTCGAGGCCCACCGCATCATCATTGTCTTCTACATATTCCGGTTCCTCAGGTTCTCTTGCGTGTCGAGGAACCCACTGCACTTGAAGCAATAGCTTCCCCACTTCCCAGGGCATGGCGATAGCGGTACTTGTGTATTGTAACACCGCCGACGCGACGAGAGTCTTGAGGAGATCTATGCCATTGGTACTTAATGGGTCACTTAGGTCAAGGGAGGGGGAAAGATCGAAGATGGAGTTGTGAGAGGGCCTAGTAGACCATTGGTATGAAGGGCCTGATGGCGCTGGCTCTGGAATCTTGGCTGGTTGTGGGGAAGTAGGGGGAAGGAAAGGCCATGCAGATGCCGGGTCGATGTAAAGGTCGCGTAGAGATGCCGGTGAACTCATTGCACAAAGTTGTCGAAATCCGGGTGACTAGTATGTGGAGTAAAGTTTATTGAGGAGGGTGATGCCAAACAAACGCATACAAGATTCGATATATAGGACTGGGTGCATAAACGCCAATTGCTGGGTTTTTTGATGCGTCAACGTGATTTATTGATTGATAACTATACCGTAAATGAACATTGGTCCCGCGAAAGGCGTCTCACTTGAAAGAATGAATATGTATTAATGAATGAATGACTGACATGCCACGTGCACAGCCCTGACAGTGATTGTGACGAAAGTGACGTTAAAAATGGATACACTGACATCAGTCTAAATCCAAGTTAAAAACTAAAGCTACTAGTGGCCGGCCGTACTCCACGCTCCCTGCCTCATTTCCTTTCTTATTCCACCATGGCGATTAACGTCGCTTCAAGTGGCCCGTCTGAGTTCGATAACATTTTAAAGCATGACGCTGACAAGGGTGCCACCGTACACTCCTTTGACCCCGCAGTATCTCCCGCGGAAAAGGCTGCAGCCGCAGGGAAGGCTCGAGATCAACTTAAGAGTGTTATTGACCACCCAGCTCCTGGCGAACGAGGTTCGTTGGTCGTTAACTACGTGTTTCGAAATACACATACTGACATCATCGTAGAGGTGTCATTTCAACAACTCGATACTACAGTTGTACCTACGATAACTGTGCACGATGTCGATTCCAAGCCAGTCAATGCACCCCCCACGACTCCTTCCAAACTTGTTCAAGACGTTGGCAACGGTGCCCCTCTCGTCCCAGGTGAACTGCCAGCTCATCCCGCACTTGCAATTCCTTCCTGGTACAAAGCCGGCTGGCGGCAGATATCTGGCATTGATAATGCACCTCTTCGAGATGGCGAGGAGAAGGACAAAGGCATTCTTGATATATTCTTGTCCGAGCAATTCTATGGAAGTTGGTATCACAATGCGGCTATTATCGTCTTCGTGCGTTCCCTTGTTCCGTTCTGCCTTCCTCCCTCCCTAATTGGTCAATTCTCAGGCTGTTTTTTCCTCCCACTTCTTAACCCGATTTGGCTTCGGCTGGGGCTGGCTCTTCATTGTTCTTGCGATCTGTAACACGTATTACCGTACTTCTATGGAACGCGTTCGACGTCATGCGCGTGATGATATACAACGAGAATTGGTCAAGACCCGCCTAGCCTCTGAGCATGAAACTGCTGATTGGATCAACAACTTCCTCGACCGTTTCTGGCTCATTTACGAGCCTGTGCTCTCCAACACCGTAATCTCGACCGTGGACCAAGTTCTAAGCACCAACACCCCACCTTTCCTTGAATCTCTCCGGCTGACTCAGTTCACTCTGGGTACTAAAGCCCCTCGCATCGACAAAGTCAGGACGTTTCCGAAAACCCCTGATGACATCATCATGATGGACTGGGGCTTCTCGTTCATGCCCACTGATGCGACAGACTTGACACCTCGACAGCTTGCTTCTAAAGTGAACCCGAGAATTGTGCTTTCGGTGCGCATGGGCAAAGGCATTGCAACAGCATCTATACCCATCCTGGTTGAAGACATCTGTTTCAGCGGCCTCATGCGAATTCGTATGAAATTGATGTCCAATTTCCCTCACGTCCAAGTTGTAGACCTCAGCTTTTTGGAGAAACCTGTCATTGATTATGTTCTCAAACCCATCGGCGGTGAGACATTTGGGTTTGATATCGCCAGTGTGAGTGTTCCTTCGTGACTATCGTTCCATGTTTTGTCACATTGAATTTGCGTAGATTCCTGGGCTATCGACCTTTATCCGTGAGATGACGCATGCAACCCTTGGTCCCATGATGTATGATCCTAACATCTTCACCCTCAACCTTGAGCAGCTGCTGTCCGGTAAACCTCTGGATGCTGCAATTGGTGTACTTCGGGTGACAATTCAATCTGCTCGTGGCCTTCAAGGCATGAAGATTGGTGGTGGAACACCTGATCCATATGTCACTCTTTCGATCAATCAACGTGCGGAACTTGCCCGAACGAAAACCAAGCGCAATACGTACGTTACCTCCGCTCATCCTCATCTTGGCGTCACTGATCTGCTGTCTCAGCTACAACCCTACGTGGATGGAATCAAAATTCCTCCTTCTCAATGCTTTGAACGAGTCCCTCGTGATTAACCTCTGGGATTATAACGATCACCGAAAGGATATTTTAATGGGTACTGCGACGTTTGAACTGTCGAAATTGGTTGAAGATGCGACGCAAGAGGACACCGTGTCTCATATTCTATCAGATGGAAAGGACAAAGGAGAATTACGGTACGATTTAGCTTGGTATCCTGTGTTGGAACCCGAAGAGGGCAAACACCTCGGGGAAAGTAGTAAGTTGGCATTTATATTGAATTTATTGAGCTCATCACTTTCTAGCCACCGGGATCGTCCGTATCACTATTCACCAAGCAAAGGATTTAGATCATTCGAAATCTCTGGGAGGGAATTTAGACCCGCTTGCGCAAGTCTTCGTTGGCAGTATGAAATCTCCTGGGCACACGACCCGTACTTGCAAGCACACCAACAATCCTGTCTGGGAGTCTCCGTACGAGTTCATCTGTTCGGATAAGAATTCAGCCATCATCATGGTCAAAGTCCTCGATGACCGTGACTTCATAAAGGATGCGGCTGTCGGTTACATGTCTATATCGCTCAATGATTTATTGACGTGCATGGAAGAAGGGGGCAAGGATTGGTTCTCACTGAGTGGCTGCAACTCTGGGCGACTGAGGTTGACTGTTGAATGGAAACCACTGAACATAGCGGGCAGCCTTGAAGGTGCCGATCAATATCAACCGCCTATCGGCGTCGTTAGGCTTCTATTGGACAAAGCAACGGATGTCAAGTATGTCGTCCCCTCAACAATTCATCATTTACAATGTTTCTGATGGTTAAATAGGAACGTGGAGGCTACTCTGGGAGGCAAGGTAAGATAATTCTCCTCGTCCCTGCTCACAATTAACAGGGATGTCTGTGACTTAGAGTGACCCCTATGTGCGCGTTCAAGTCAACAACGTTACAAAAGGCCGAACCGAAGTTGTTAACAATAGTGAGAGCCACTTCTGTTTAGTCGATTCTTTATTCAACGACTCTACAGATCTTAACCCTGTTTGGGATCAGATTATCTATGTTCCCGGTACGTGCCAGATTTCCTTCCGACCTTTGACTGTGTCGATTAATTACTATCTTTGTACAGTTCATTCATTGAAAGAAGTGAGCGTTCAGGGATTCCGTCACTGCTCCACAGAGTCCAATGATGCTTCTGCTTTTCCAGACGCTTTTGCTAGAATGTATGGACTACCAACATCTGACAAAAGTAAGGGCTTCTATTACTTGACCCCGGTCAGAAAGCTGATGATTTCAATGGCCAGGATCGATCTTTGGGCTCTGTCGAACTGCTCGTTTCTGCGCTCGCTAAGAAATCAGGCGATCCTCAGTACCGTTACCAGTCCACCGGTGTCAAAGAAAAAAAGGATCCCATTCTTCTCGATAAAGGCAATACCTTTAAAGGCGAATTATATTACACCGCGACGTTTATTCCTTGCCTCGCCGTCAAAGGCATCAAGTTCGAAGGTAGGCGAAGTGAGATAGTTTCTGGCCACAGCAAAGGGGATGCTAGCGATGCCAGTTCGACCATCTCGTCTTCAGATGACGAAGCTCACGACATCCCTGGCGTTACCATCAAACTCGCACCAAAGGCCGCACCAAAGGCCGTACCGAAGACCACCCCAAAGGCTGCACCCATGGGCCACGTAGCTTCAAAATCTACTGATAGTGGTCAAAGTGGTCAGAGCTCACAATCAAGTGACATATCGCATACAGCCGAGACGGGAACGAGCACGCCTTACGAAGGCGCTGAGATGAGTACTGACGAACTTCTATCTCACCGTACGTCAGGCGTAAGCATAATGCTGGTAAAATGCTGATTCAGCGGGTTTTGACAGAATCTGGTGTCATCGTGTTCAACGTGAAATCAGGCTCACTGACCAAGAGGGCCCGACTTGAAGTACTTCTCGACGATGGTTATTGGCCTTGTCTCAGCACCGTCAAGGCACGAAGCCCCCATGCCGTTTGGGAGTATGTTGGTGAAGGCTTCATCAAAGAAATTGATTTCAGTCGCGTATGGCTACGCCTGAATGAAGCCGAAGAAGGGGACAAGGACGACATTATTGCAGAATGGAAAGGGGAGGCCAAACAATTCTTGAAGTCAACTCTGGTATGTATTTTTTCCACCCTTATTGACAATAATAATGAAATGACCGTTGTGCACCAGGACGGACCTGATACGTTCATATTACGCCATATTGATGACGATCATGAGCGAACGTCCAGTGTGGTCATTGAAGCGCGTTATGTGCCGGTGCCAGTGGAACTCGAGCCGAGAGAGACCGTAAATAGTACATTGCTCTCGCTCATTTCCAAACCAAATTCTGACTATATTTTAAGATCAGGGCATTATTCGAGTGGAGTTGTTAAGTGGTCATCAGATCCAAGGGGTCGATAGAGGAGGTGGGTAATAATATCCGATCGGATCTAACTGTCCCTCTCATCGGATGTCTCGCAGGAAAATCCGATCCATTCGCGGTTTTCACACTAAATGGCGAGAAGGTGTTCAAGTCAGAGGTCCAGAAGAAAACGCTGAATCCCGAATGGAATGAGGAATTTAGCATTCATGTGGTAGGTTATTGCTACATCCATCAGGTATCAAAGAAATGACATTCCAATGCTTAGCCATCTCGAGTCAAGGCTGACTTCTCTGTTGAAATCTTCGATTGGAATCAAATCGAAGTGGCGAAGTCCTTGGGTTCAGCTAAGATCGATGTCACAGACATAGAAGCGCTTGAAACCACTGAGCGGACGCTGAATTTGATCTCACCCAAGCACGGGGAGAAGGGTCAAGTGGTGATCCGTATGAAGTTCACTCCGGAAATCATTGCGAAGGCAAGAAAAAATACATCCACATTCACCAGCGCTGGAAGAGCCATGACGCAGTTTGGAGGGCTTCCTGTCGCCGCTGGCAAAGGTGTGTTGCATGGCGTCACTGGCGTTTTCAGGAAAGAGCACCACGATCGAGAGTCCATACCTGATCTACCATCAGGGCAAGCTTCTCGTCCACTAGACACCTTGCAGGCTAGGATTACTCCTGCCCTTCCACATACTCCTCTGGGTGGTTCGCCGCAGGATCCAGGCACTCTCCAGGTCACTGTTATGAATGCAAAAGACCTGCCAAGCAGTGACAGCAAACCATATGCTACTATCCGTGTAGGTGATAAAGAAGTCAAAACAAAACACACTGGGAAGACAAGCAACCCCGAATGGTGTGTAACATGCATGATATTGCCCGACGGGGGATTGACGATGTTGTTTCAGGAACGAAACTTTTGAATTCTCAGCTTCACCTCTCACCCCGAAACTATTCGCATGGATCCATGATCACAAAACGCTCGGCAGAGACAAGGAGTTAGGCGATGGTGAAGTTGATGTGGGTGGTCCCCCTTCCATGACTCAAAGGCCATGCTGATATCGTTTCAGATCTGGCGCCACATACAGTCGACGGGCATGTCGTCCGCTGACATATTCCTGGAATTGCGACAAGGTGGCCAATTACGTCTGAGGTTGCAATTCGATCCCAACGCCAACCCGTTGACAAGAAGCATAACTAATTCCTCTGGTGAACGAGGGCCCAGAGCTGGGACTATGTCGTCCCCTTCGCGGTTCAGCATCTCCAGAAACCGCCGTCCTGTATCAGATCATGATGACTAAATTGCAGTGCTTCTTTCGTTCCTACCTTCCACACATTCCATGCATACTTTCGGTTACTTAATGGACAGTTTAATTATATTTTCCTTATATTCGATGTGATTTGCATAACTTACTGTTCATTTCGTAAAGGGTCTAATCATGCATCAGTAGTTTTACAGTTTAAGACGATATCACCAGCTATCTGTATCTCAAGAAAGGCTACGAAAAAACCTTATTACAAACAAATGCTCGCGTCCTGCCCTACGGTGAAGAACAATCTGGCATGGGGTCAGCCCGGTAAAAGGACAATAAAACTACCGACTTCACTCTGAAGGCCATGAACTTGTGACATTCTGCGGCGGATACTTGGGATGTCATTCTCCTTGACAGCAACAAGATAGAATCGTGCCTGTGGGGCCATAAGTTGCTAGTGCATAATCAGACAAGCTCGTGCTGGTTCAAAGGCATCCTGCACCTCTACTAGATCAAGAAACTGGTCTGTTATGTCCATCCCATCAGCACCCCCTGCCCACGAACCTTGGATATCGTGGGTATCTTGTGCTTCTCTTGCTTCGTCTACGAGAGTAGGAACATAAGGAGGGTTGAAAATGATGATGTCGATGGAATGTTTCAAGCGGAAATGTAATGGGAAAGCAAAACTGGAATTGATGGATTCAAGAGAGACCTAGACCGGCATTCAAAATGCGACGGAGAAGAGCTGAAAAGACCTACCTTGTTCTGCACGCCTGTGGAGAGGCTGCATATACATGCATGCAGATTTATATCTGTGCAAAGATAAACTTGAAGAATGTTCGTTCGTTGTCGACGAAGAGGTCTGATTAATTGACGCACGTACTGATGGCCCAAGAATCTTCGCAATAAAGCAAGTGACACATCCAGAGCCGGATCTAGAGAAAATGCAGTGAATCCTTCCGCTAATCTCCAGAAAATGGATGTAAGAGACCCGATTTCCAAGCATACGCTAGGGTGATCATTTTTTAGGACTTGCGCGTCGGCTTCCAACGCGTCCAGGAGTATGAATGTATCCTCTAGGGGAGAAAAAAAAAAGATTATCAGTATGAACAAGCGAAGTGGGGGTAATGTGACCTGCTGGTTCGTATACATGCTCATAGTCCTTGCTAGTTAGGTGCGATAGATCAGGGGTTGGCAGCATGAGTATTTGTCCATGTTGAAACGGAAAGCCGATACCAGTACTTATATGATGTCATTTGCAGCGATCCGATCGATTTCATTTGTTTCGATCTAGTACTATGAGTGTCGTCGGAGTCATCAGTCTAACCATTCAATCTGCCCACATTTGCCCATGGAGCGCTTTACGAGGTGGATCCCCCAGCACTTTCGTAAGCATCAGTATCAATGGCGGCGCAGAAGTTGGGAGGACAGGTTATCGATCACACGAGTATGAATTTCAAGTTGTCAAGTTCCTTTATACCTGCGATTCTAACTTGGGGGGGTAAACACAGCTTTAATCCTTCCTGGATGGAGACAAAATTTGTTGTACTGCGATCCTTGGATGACACTTTAACTCTCACCCTCTTTGATCGTCACGAACTTTGGAAGCATAAGTTCTTAGGAATGTCCTGCTGCGATCTATCAAAACTGAAGGAGGATCCAGTCCAAGGAGGCTTTCTTGTGCCTCTCCTTAAAAATGGGAAAAGTCGTGCAGAACTACTCATTGATTTGATTTATTATCCGGTGCTGCTCACGAATGACGGGAACTCGAGAGATGTTTGTAAGTACACGGTAGTCCCACGTTCACGTTTGTTTACACAACCCCCATGACATATTCTGCCGCTGGCAGCCGCTGGAGTTGTCTCGCTTTCTCTTCCACGAGCCAGAAACTTAGACCCTAGCGGGTCTCGTGGCCATATCAGTCCACTTGCGAAGGTTTGTCTTGGGTACGACGACTCGGCCATTCCTATTCTGGTCACTGAACGCCGACCTCATTCCCTCAACCCAGTGTGGGAGGCGAAACATGATTTTTATTGTTCAAGGAAAGAAGCATGTATCATCACCGTTCATGTCATCGATGACCATCGAGATGACCTGGTCGTGGGCCATCTGTTTTTGCAACTGGAAGATTTATTGGATGGCAACGAGGCCGGCGTCGAGTGGTGGCCGCTGAGCAGTTGCAAAACTGGAGAGGTTATGATTCGCGCTGTTTGGAGATCTCTGAATCAGCACAGCTACTAAACACGTTCATTACATCAATATACCAAGAAGTCAGTGATACCAGACTACGTTTATTATCATGCAGCACAGCCAGCGCACAACTTATCTACCGTAACGTCAATCGCCTGATGTTGTTTGCACAGTGGGACTTGGCGGCATGTCTTTCGATTTGCTCCTCTGTCATCACAGGCTTCTTTCCGAGTTGCCTGTAATCATAGACAAGATGAACACCACGCTACTTCGAAATTGCGAACAAACAACATCACCTTTTCTTCTTTGCGGCAGGTATTTCTATTTCCACGTCGTCATGGTCGATCTCGTTGCGAGTCAAAGATCTTTGGCAAGCTTTGAGCTTTGTCGCTGGCAAAATCACCACGGAGTCATTGGGATCATCGAGTAACAAGTCATCCATCTGCTGCTCCAGCTTCGACAAATGGTTCCTTTCTGCTACGATCTTCTTCGTCTGAGTACTTTCGGCACGAGAGGAACTAGGCTGGTGTTGGATAACCTTTGGCTTTGGTGTCTTGTTCCTATTCGAAGATGCAGCCCAAGGTACCCAGTCATTTTCATTGTCTTCTTCGTTATATTCACTGTCGTCGTGCTCGTCGGTCTCACTCCTTGTGATATCCGTCCCTGTTGCGCTCTCTCCATCGTCTTGTTCAGTCTCCGTCATTATTGCTTCTTCATTGTCTGACGGTAGTGGCTGGTCGGGGACAAACTTTCGCACTTCTCGTGTCAATTTTGTCCCTGTATTTTTTTGCTTGATGGAAGTTGACTTTGTCCCCACCTTGCCTTTCTTTGGTAGCGGTGACTCAGAGAAAAACCTGCTCTGACTACTAGTATGCGATGTGGAATCTCCCTTGTCATTGCTTGACTCCTGGTTATGCGTTATTTCAAAACCAGCTATGCCCCGCCGAAGGCCCTATGCCAGAATGGTCACCTACCAGGCTCGTTTCGAAGTCCATTCTCTCCTCTCTAGACCCCTCGCTGAGGTATCGAGGTTCCTCAGGACTGCCAAAGAACCCAGCTTGATGCAACATGTCAATCTTCGCATCTGTTTTCAACTCATTTTGCTCCAACTGTAACATGATAACGTTGAGTAGAGATCTACGTTGGGTTTTGGGGTGCTCACCTCAGTCATGAGTCGCCTGGAGTACATCACCTCCATGCTCCTCATGCGTTCCTCCATCTCCCGCATGACTTCTTCTCTCGTCTCCGCCTCAATAATAGCACACCTCATTTCCGACTCAAACAACTATGATGGGGCCGATCAGGATGACGCAATTCTACAGCATTATTGGACTAACCTGCATACGCAAGTGTTCAACTTCATCAAATAAGGCATCTACAAGAGGATTTATGGGCTCGTCATCGTCTTGGTCTTCATTCGGCTCATCTTCTGCAAATCACAAAAATGTTAGTCGTCGCAAATCGCCATTACAACTCTAGTGAATACCTTCGAGCACTTCCAAGACAGCCTCGCTCGGTTTCCTTCCACTTTCAGGAACTCCCATGGGAATGGTCACCTTTCGCCGATACGGGTTGGGAACAATGTCGGGGTCTTTCAATGTGAGAGGGCCCAGTTCTTTAATTTTCGTTCCGTGCGCTTTACCAGGGCCTGCTGGCAAACGGTACAAGGGGGCAGGTGTTGGTGTAATATATACTTCTCTCGCGAGAGCAGCAAATTTCATCACGTGTGAGTTCTCGTCGTATCCTGTGTCGTATGGGTTGACATTGACTATCATCACCTATAGGATGTGTTAACAAAGAAAAGCGGTGGAGCAAGTCATACCACTTACGGTCCTTCCATCGCCCACGAAATAATCCATAAGTGCCTCAGTAAGTTTACTGTGTCTAAATGGGACAACAGCCAACCCTTTTCTAACATCCTTGGTGTCCATTCTGCCTTCCTTCCCAACTCCTTCTTTGGACAAGCTCATAGCTAGCTTACGTTGGTTTGAACGCAAGACTTCCATACACTGTCCAAGGACCATGAGGGATTTATTGATGTTACCAGCTTCCTTGAGGCGATCCCCTGTGGTATGCGTATGCTTGGTGCGTTCGGACCCAGCTAGGTCGACAACTGTTAGCCGTGATATCTGAAGGGCAGTGGGGTCCTGAGGAGTAGGACGATGCCTCTCAACGATGCCATCCGGTTTAAAGTGGTGATATTAAAACTTACGTTTCTCTCGCCTCTGTGTCCTCTGACAACTTTGATGATAACCATGCCGTGGCTTCTACTGCTCTCTCTGTTGGCCAATGTACCAAAGACACGCCGGTGAAGTTGTCCCAGTTTCACAAGGGCTTTGGCTTGCGCTGCGCTGTGGACACGAAACTGACGTAGTCCAGCGATATACTTCCCGCTGGAAACTGAGTCCAAATTATCAGAAGGTGGAGATGGCCTGAGAGGCAACGCAGTTCGTGCTAGTACCAGGGATTTATCATTGACTGCCCGTGGATGGCTTCCGTCAGGATTCATGGATGAATCCTCCTTGACAGAAGTGAGAAGATCGTACATCTTTTCATTATAAACTTCGGCGTAGGAGAGCCAAATCGTATATTCATAGTTTCTGTCCACCTTGAGGACTGTAGGGTCGATATCCGAATCCACGGCTGTGAGATCTAGATGTTGGCCAAGAACTTCGGCCAATGCGGGTTCAGGCGCTATTTGGGGGGGCTTTGAATCGGTAGCATCGGCGGGTTCTATTCCGTGCAGTCGGACCGGACGAAACTGAAGGAATGATTAATAACGGACTACAGATGCAATTTACTATTCACCTTTCCATCACCATGGAGTCCCTCAATACTATTGAATATGACGTCCAGAGATCTCGGCAATATACCAGCACTGCCTTCTTTAGCTCCTCCCTGAACGGTGTACGTCTTTCCCGAATTAGTTACGCCATATGCGAATAGTAGGCCACTTTGTCCCTGAAGGGCGTCCTGAACCAACGGTATCGTAGTTTTGGTGAAAAAGTCAGACTGCGATGTTTGAGGGGGGAATACATGCGAGAAAGTGTAAATGGAAGGTGGGATTGTAGATGGTCGAAATCTGGATGGGTTGTTTTGTGGATCGTGGGGATCTGTCATTCTGACAGTCGTCTCTGAGAGTGGCGTTAAATATGGCTGAGATATAGGGTCATCACCACTTAGATGAGGTCTAATCCTGAGGTATGCCTACAGGGAATTAGTGGTGACAAAGACATAGTCTACGTGACTTACCATGATAGGTTCCCGGTCTACATCCTGTAGGGTAGTTGGTTGCTTAGCAAGTTTGCGAGTGGCTGCTTGCTTGGGGGCTACCGTCTTCGTCGGGGGTGCTGGTTCAATTGAATTTTCTCTCTTCACCAGGGGCTTGCGCGAAGCCGTCCGTTTAATATTTTTGGAGTCTGCCACCGGAACTTCGAGGGGGGCAGCCTTTGTCGTCGCTGAGCGTGCTCTAGTCGTTCTGGTAGTAGGTGGTTCCACAGCTGCAGCGGGTTTCGTACGAGAGGAGGTTCTAGTTGCAGTGGCTGGTTTTGACGCCATGGCTGAAGCTAGAGAATTCAAGGTGCGCGACCGTGACTTCATTTTATCATTGTATAAAGCCGAAGCTCTCACGTGAGAAACGCGTTACTACACGTGTTCTTCATTTGAAAAGGTATGAATATAAGGGCTGTATCCTCCAGACTCCAACCCATTCGCTAAGGTCCCAGAGACATAATCTTATGAATTTGTACATGTTTGTTTTGAACCTTAATATTTGGACAATTTCCTATAGCGACTGCCAAAACTTGCTGTGGCGGTAGACGCATGTTTGGTTCT
>QLOK01043222.1:0-20006 GCA_003313805.1 Tricholoma flavovirens
TACTATTTTACAGACTGATCTATACAAATATGCAAAATATTGTAACAGTTTTGTAAGCTACTGTAGAGCTGTTACATGTACAGCTGTCGTTAGAGTATGAATTGATATATCACCACAACTGTGGTTACCCGTGCCCCATTGGATGTCTCCCACGATGAACAGCAGGCTGCTGGTCGTGGGCCCATCAGTGATTTGACCACCCTCTTGGTAATTATAGATTGTTATCTCACATTTAGATCTGTATTTGGGCCTCTGAGGATGTGCTTCTTAATGCTCCATTGATGGGCCTTCTATTCCGCCTATTCTTGGGTTTGACAGGCCCATGAGGGGTCCAGATGTCTTCGCTTCATGATGTATATGTTTGATTCCTGTCAGATATGTCTTACTTTCCAATGTTTCATGGGTCTTTATTTTATTATTCAATTTGCCTGCAGTGCTCCTATTGAGCACATCGCTGCATAGAATATACCTTGACTCCCATCACTTGCTGAGATACACTGTCACCTGTCCTGCTGCCCCATCATCCTGTTACCCTGCTGCCCCATCATCCCATTACCATTCTGCCGCATCGCCCTGTTACCACTATCATCCCACTCCATTGCCTGCCTGGTCCCGCCAGTTGCTGGTTTCTGCTGCCTTGCCTGCGTGTGCACCATGCCTTGTTCATCCTGACATCCTTGTAGTTCTGGTAGTGGTTCTGGTGGTGGTGGTTGCTGTCCCTGTTGTCCCTCAGCCGTGGTTTTCCTCTCATCATTGTTGGTGCTCAGTTTTGCAGGTTGTAGTTGGGTTGTTTGGCCTGTTTTCATTGTTCCCATTCCCATCCCTGGCATTGGTGTCATTCCATGTCTTTGTCGTGGCTGTCCTCGTCTTGTCGTTCTTTGGCTGCATTCTGCTGGTTTGTCTCCCTGGCACCCCGCCCCACCTTGCGTCGTTCTCATGGCCTTGCCTGGTTGTTACTGCCATCCCCCTCCTTCCCTTGACCCGCTGCCTGGGTAGCACTGGTGCTTGGCCACATTTTCGTTGCCTCATGTTGTCCCCGTGGTACCGTGTCATTGCTGTGGTTGATGTTGTCATGTTGTTCTGTGACGGTCATCCCCCACTGCCATCGTTGGTGCTCCTGGTGGTGCTCCCCCTGCTGTTGGTCCCTGTCATTGTTCCTTATTGTGGTCATCCTCCTCTTGGATTTCATGTCATCATCCATGTCCCTGTTGATGCCATGCCCTCGTCATCGTCTTGTGGTGGTCCCTGCCCGTTGTCCTTGTTGTCATCATCATAGTGCTCCATTGTGCAGCAGTGGTGGTGGGTGCTGGGTCGTCGTCACTGTTGTTCACCCTTAAGGCTGGTCATAGCTGTCGTCATTGAATTAGTACCTGAAAAATGTAGTTAGGAGCAACAAAATATGAGAATAAAACTTACTTACAGCCCAAGAGGTGTCCTCAATGTCTCTTGGACTGTTTTTCTTGTTTTCTTCGTTGCACGCCATCGTCACCATCTCCTGTGCCAGTTCATCATGTGCCGTTCTTGCCCCATTGCTGTTGCCATCACATTGGTGTCAGGGCTTGGTGACCATTGTTACAAAATAATTAGAACCTAAAGTGTAGTTAGTTACTAAAGAAAAACACAACAAAACAAGAAAACCAACCATATAATGATATTTTCACCTTGGAGGTATTGAAGGATCATTGTGAATGGTGGTACAAAAAAACGAGGTGAAGTTGTCATTGTCACCGTAGTACTGCCACAAGTTCCCACGCCTCAGCAATGGAATCAACAATGATGGGAACACCACTGTACTCCCTCATGGTTATCCGAGGGTCTAAAAAGTGTGAGTATATGATATTTTACCATATTAGATTATATTTGTTTTTGAATTTCATCAGGAGGTTGGGAGATGAGTAAAAGTCAGACGACGGCATTGAAATGGTCAAAGTTGTGCTAAAGCTAGTACTACTTACTACTAGTAGTACATATATGACTTCCTCGTAGGATTGCAAAATGTTATCTTCTTGTTTAATGGTCCCTTACTGCTATTACACTCAACATTATTTACCTGGTTGTGGTCTCCTCAGGCTGTACTTTAGATTGATGACTTGCACTTGAAGTTATAACTTATACAGACTTCGGATTAGGTGAACATAAGTAGGCATTGCCACAGGTAAACCTACAGGTGCCCTGGCTTCTACCCATTCCAATACCCTTGCGGGTGACCTACTCATTGCTGTGGGTAGGGTAAGTCACAGGTATCAGTGGGTCAGTCCCACGGGTGACAGCAGGTGAGTCTCTCAGATATATATTATCCTACCGCATCAATGTGCACCTCTTGTCTCAATGGGACCTTCAAATGACACCTAAATAGAGTCAGAATAAGTATAAGATTATCTGAAATGAATGAGAACTCACCAAGATCCAAGATACTCATACCAAGCCCCCTACCCAACAAGAGGGTTATCTTTTGAGGTACCTGATAGACATGGGCCCCTCGTATTATTGGGACATTCAAACTACATCTAAATAGAGTCAGAATAAGCATAATATTATATGAAACAGATGAGAACTCACTAACATCTGAGATACTCATACCAAGCCCCTACCTAACAAGATAGTGCTTTGTGAAGTAATGGTTAAACATGGGCCTCTCGTCCTGTTGGGACCATCGAACGACACAAAGTAGAGTCAGATTAACCATAACATCATATGAAACAGACAAGAACTCACTAACATCTGATGTACATCATGTACTCATACCAAGCCCCCCTAGTACTCAACAAGGTAGTGCGATTATGAAATAAAGTCAAATCTTAATTATATGAGCAATGCAGAGTCAAACTCGTGATGGTGATGCAAAGTCGAGCCCATGGTGGAAGTGGGAGGGAAAGGTTGGCTGTGACAGAAGCACGACATGATAAGTTAGGCGGGTTCAGCAGGCGTGGTTACATAATTGTGAACTGTACCCTTACCCGGAGATACCTGCAGCTGTGCTATTGCCTAGACATAAATAGTACCGTAATGTTCATGAAAAGCTGGACAAGGGTATATGGTATGTAGCAAGATTGAGCAAATTGCAGACGCTGAAGTCTGGATCAAGCCGAAAGTTTCCATCAACCGTGTTTGATGCAGGTAATAGTACTACACACAATTTAGGGTGGAAGGGGGAGAAAGCATCGAAGTCGTGGCAATGATCATGCAAGCTTCTGCTGCCATACAAGACCAAAAGGTCATGCACTTGAACAAAGTAGGTTTTTTGATCATATCGATTTGGCGTGCGATCCAACCAGAAAATGACACAAAAACTCAACATGAAAAAAGGAAAAGGAAAAGGAAATAATAATAAAAATGGAAAAAAATATATTTCCATGAAAATTGAGAAACATATTCTATGGCAAACATAAGAACTGCCCAATCGAGAACTTGAACACAATCATTCAATACCATTGATCACATATCATGTAATGTCTATTTTATCAACAGATTATGGACAGGTTCCCCGATCATATTTCAGGAACACAACAGGAAGAACCCCAGATATAAAAGGATTTATTGTAGTGGGGGGTGCAACAATATGGCTAGCAGGAATGCACCCAACGAGTGAGGGGCTGCCAAAAACCATGCACTATAATTTGAACGTCACATGCATTCATTATATATCATGCAGACCTGTAATGACAGCCCCACATGTAACAGCTATAAACAGTCACTACAGTACATTTTATGTATGAAAAGGATGTAATAGCCTGTAGTCACAGTTATGTTGATTCCATATTTTGATTGCTGTAGGCAATGTTTGAATCTCAGCTGCCTATACTTATATTCCATATTTTGATTCAACATTTTGATTCCTGTAATCAATGTTTTGAATGTCGGCTGCCTATACCTATATTCAATATTTTGAAATTTTGACTGCCTATACCTATATTCAACATTTTGATGCAACATTTGATTGCTCAAATCAATGTTTCAATTTCTGCTGGCTATACCCACTGTGAACCTGGTGGGGCCTGTTTTTCCTTTGTTTAATTTGGCAAACCCTGATTTCATAATATATATGGCTGAATTAAGGGCAGATGAATTTTCAGCCATGATGTTCCAAACACTTAAGGTATGAATTTTATATACAGTATAATTCTACTTTTTATGCCAAGTTGGTGTGGTGGAATAACATACCATGAGTGGCTGAAATATGGGATGGTTTTTCCCTTTGACAACAATATGAATTTCAAACAGTTTGGGCTAGGTCAACAATGTGAATTTCTAATGAGGCTTCAGTGAATTTCAGCATTGAATTTTGGGCTGAATTTGGGCTCAGTGGCATGTTCTCAATGCCTTGAGAAATGACTAAGAAACTTTATTTAAGACAGCTATACAAATACAATGTGGAGTCATTTTGTAACATCATGGTGGCCATGCAGAAGATGTGCTGCAATTGACAATGGCCCACCTCCCATGATCCATGATCCGTCCAATGACACATTTCACCTGGTTAAGGTCGATGAATTCCATGGATCCAAAGTCTTTATAATATTTGATCCCATCTGCAGTGGGGTCCATTAGTTTAACTGGCTTTATAAGTGTGTAGATGAGCATTTGGGGCTGGACTTGGTCACTTTGTGACTTTGGAATGCTGATGATAAGAAGGCAAAGTAGTTGGCCAAAGAAGTCACACAGTTCAAACTCAGACATTTGGTATTTTTGATAAGCAAATTTATCAACCAAAAGCTGATACTAAAATAGAATTATGTCAATGTATACCATATTAGATACATCAACACATACCCAGACAAATGACATGTCATGGCTATCAGATTGGGGTGGATTAAGCTCACGAGCATGTATAACATCCCCACCTTTGAGCTGGTATACCTGGCCATACTGAATAAAGTGAGAATCCTTTGGGATGAGCTGACGAATTGTTTGGGCAGTTACATCAAAGTGAGTTGCAAGTGACACAGTAAGTTTTATCCATAGAGAGTGGTTGATAGATTCAGTGGATCGTGTTGGAGGAGTAAGAACATATAGCAGATCTGAAACTAATGTAAAAACTCATGGATTTGTTGAGGGATGGATGACGTACATAAAGGCAGTGTCATATTCTGGTCATGAGATGTAGGTGGATGAAGGCATAGTTTCTCATCCAAATCATATAGGAGGGTGATGTGGGTTAACTGTGCACATGATGTAACATATCTGTTGATGCTTGGGTAAGGGAACCATTGACTCCTGATGTTGCGAAGGACATTGCCACAATAGTGTTCCATTGGAAAAGCCCAATAGGCCCAGACTGGGCCCATAGCTCTGATGGTTGGAGCAATATGCAGCAAGGCATGAACAGTGAGTGGGCAGCATGAAACATGATCTGGATCATCTTGACAGTAGAACCTGGCAAGCCATTAAACAAATTTCCATTGAAGTGAGAGGTGGAAGCACATACTGCTCATAGTCTTGAACCCACTTCTGGAAATTCTGGTCGAGGTCATCAATTTCTTCATGCGTGATTTCAAGGTCAATGTAATGTGTAAGCAGTTGAACAACTTTAAGAAGCACAGGTGCAAGGTATAATGTCCAAATTGAATAGGTTTCAGTGATCATATGTGCCTTCTCCAACACAACATTGGGGACATGGGACCCGAATGCAGCAGGAATCATTTCCCCAGCCTGAAAGGTTGCCTCTCCGATTGCTTCCCAGACAGTTTTCATAAACACATAGTCCTGCCCATTGTGATCCAAGTCCTTGAATTTCCCAGTCCATAAGAGAAACAGATTAGGGATTAGGTTCACCCAGATGAGGTGCATGAAGTCGTAGGGGCATGAAATCGGAAATGAGAGGGAGCTTAATGCACTGAGCAATGGCATGCCTTTGACGCCAAACATGGTGGAAAATCTATCAAAATCTTTGTTAGTTGAAGCAGATTGAACTATTGCTGCTTGTTCAAGGAATGATGCATGATTGCAGAGCAGAAGAGCAGATGGGTTGTATGAATCCTGAGAGCCTGGAAAGAAAGAATGATCCAAGGGCACATAATGTGTTTTTGTGCCAGGTTTGCAGATCCCTTGAATTTCACACATTCGACATGGAGCAATGGTGTTATGTCCCTTCATATGCATAATCAAGGAGACTGCTGGAATATCACCGAAAATGACAATTAAATATGCATGGAGAATGAAAATTGACTGCAAGAGTGCATCCAATGCTGAGACCCCAATTTCAAGCTGGAGAAGTTCCTGGACAACTGGCCACAAAAATGAATCCAAGTCGAGGGGTTTCTTGGGAATTGATCCAAGAGAAATGATATTTTTCTTGTGAAACCTTTCTTCAGGAGGGAGATTGTAATTGAACAGAATGAGTGGCCAAGCAGCCTTGTTCTGAAACTTGAAAGGGCAAAAGCCATCGGTTGACAAGCCAAGTGCGATATCTCAAGGATCAGAAAAGAACCACATTGGGAGTTCTTCATCACCAATGGTGATGCACTTCCCCAGTAGTGAGGTGTAATGTGTGCCATCAAAGATATCGGTTACCTTGGTGGGATCGCACACATGGTTTGACTGCTTTTGCATTTTTTCAGCATAGGTAGAATTTGCTACCATTGCCCAAAGACACAGGATGATGGGAAGATATTTGAAGTATGAATGTGGGCTGGTATAACAGACACACGAGGAAGGGCAACAACTGTAGCATATGGGCTGAAAACCTGAGAGGAAGTGCACCCATTTCTCTGTAGATTTGATTGAGTCAAGTGGGGCTTGAGGGAAAGCAAAGCAAAATTTGTTGAAAGTTGCATTTGTGATACCATCTTCAACTTTAAGGGTGTAGGCATGGAGAAGGGTTAAGTCGCTTTCATTGAGAAGTTTGCCTTCTGAAATAAACATCAGAAAGTCATTTAGAACCGGTTCAAAAGTTGCCAACCTATTTCTGTGACCTCTTTCATAAAACCCTCACCAAGAAGGTCCCAAACTGAAATTCCTTCCTGGCCTGGTTCAGCAAACGGCATGTCATCTTCATCCTCAGGCTCATCATGATCACACCCCATTCCATCCTCTTCATCTTCCATGTTTAAGTTCTCTTCCATGATGCTCACTTCTGCCTCATCTTCCTCCCTCTCCTCCTGCTCGATCATGGCCATCTGCATCATCTGGTAAGGGCATTGGAGAAGAATGAGGTAGGTCTTGTGTTGCTGTTACAAGTTGTTGGGGAATGCCATGTGGACAAGGACTCATCAAGGTTGATGGTGTGAGGTGATGCCATGGATGGAGAATCATGGCAGACCCCAGATGGCCCTGCCTCACTCATAGGAAAGTCATCAGACTCGAAAAGTGCCTCTCCAGTTTCACCTGAGGGGTTTTTGGATGAAGGGCTGTCAGCCCAGGAAGCTTTTCTTGACAAAAATACTTGATGAGCTGGTGCACAGCAACCAAGGATCCCCTGCTTCCCAGTGTGAGCAGGTGACACATATTGTACTTTGGAGCCTTGCTTGCAACTACATAATAATGAATGATTTTGTGAAAGAACACTGGCTGTCAACAGTGCTCATCTCTGTCCATTCAGATGTCCAAGTTCAACCCTCCGGGTTACATAAAGATCACAACCACATGTGCATATACACTTAGGAGATGGAGCCATGAGGCCATAAAGAGAATAAAAGAGGGATGAAAGAGGGATGGCAGCTTTATTTTGTAACAAATATATTCAGGGAAGTGTCAGAACTATGATCCGATTTCGAGACTAATCAGACTAAGATCTTGGAAAGAAAATGGTGATTTAAGGCACCAGAAAGTATTGGCAAGGAGAGCTCACAAGGACGAACAATGGTAAGGGTCATTTGAAGGATCCAGTGCTGTGTGTGGGACATGTCAGAGCAGAAGGTGGAAATTATGGTAAGATACACATCTTCTTGTGAGGCTCGAGACAGGTGACTCTGGTCCATAGATTCCATGCACAACCATCATCGACATGCATGCCAAATGATGGAAGTCAAGACTTGAGGTTGAGAAATGAACTCAAAGCTTGAATGAGGAACAGTGTCCATAGTCAATCAATGGGAATTCATGGAGAATATAAGGATTACTTACCAATGTTAATGAAACACACTGAAATCAATGCGCAAATGATAGGCTACACTGGAAGCATCAGAAAACCACCAGCAGCCTGAGGAGCATCGATGAGAATGAGCCAACCCAGGAAACGAGGTCCTGGTCCAAGGAAAACTTGGGACACCTAGACTTGACGAGGGCTGACACTGAATGAGGAGAAGAAATGACCAATGCAAAATTGGGTCACTAGGGCAATGTAGAATGTCTCACCCAAGGTGCAAGAAAACCAGATCACAGAACTGTGGATGCCTCAATGACTTGGTGAGGGCTGACACAGAATGAGAAGAAATGACTGATGCCAAATCAGGTCATTAGGTCAATGTAGAATGTCTCACCCTAGGAGCAAAAAAATCAGATCACAGAACTGCAGATGCCTCAATAACTTGACCAGGGCTGACACTGAATGAGAAGAAATGACCAATGCCAAATTGTGATGTCCAAGGGGAGACAAAGAAACAACTGATGCCAAATCAGGTCTAGAACGTCTACCCAAGGAGCAAGGAACCAGATCACAGAACTGTGGATGCCTCAATGTCTTGACAAGGGCTGACAATGATGAGAAGAAATGACTGATGCCAAATCAGGTTGTTAAGGCGACGTAGAACATCTGCCAAAGGAGAGGGATGTGGCCAACAGACAACAGAGGCTTGCAGAAGGTGACATCCAAGGGGAGACAGAAATGACTGATGCCAAATCAGGTTGTTAGGACAATGTAGAATGTCTGCCCAAGGAGAGGGATGTGGCCAACAGATGAGAGGGAAAGAAAAAAAAAAAAAAACTCACTGTTAGCAATGATGTTGAAGCACAAGATCTGAGCACTGAGGCATGCAGTGAGTGATGAGTGAATGTGGCAGGCAAGTTTAGGGTAGGTCATGATGTCTTTGTGTTGTTCTTCACATGGTTATACTGATATTCAATACTTTGATTCCATATTTGGATTCCTGTAGGCAAATTCTTTGCCTACAAGTACCTGTATTCAATATTTGGATTCAAACATTGTGATTCCTGTAGTCAATGTGTCGAATCTCTGCTGCCAATCCCTGCATTCAATATTTTGATTCAACATTTTTATTCCTGGAGTCAATGTTTGAATCTCTGCTGGGTATAGTACCTATATTCAATATGTTGGTTCAACATTTTGATTCCTGGAGTCAATGTTTGAATCTCTGCTGGGTATACCTATATTCAATATGTTGATTCAACATTTTGATCCCTGTAGTCAATGTTTGAATCTCTGCTGGCTATGCCTATATTCAATATTTTGATTTCTGTAGTCACTGCTTTTGCTAGTGAATGGCAGGGGTATGTACAGGGGGTACATGAGGGTAGGGGTAAAATTACAGATTCTCATACCATTGTTATACCCACACCTTTGGGCCAGGTATGCAAGAGTACAGGAGGGTAAAGGAGGCATGTGATGCAAGATAATTTCTACACAAGGTACATTTCTCACAATGTATCAAAAATATCAATATGTAGCTATTAATGCAATGCATGTATGTGGCACTTGACTACTAATCAGGTCAGGAGATTGCTGCATTGTAGAAAGGGACTTACAATGACAAGGTTTTGGTGTGCATTACATGGACTAGGCTGCAGAACAACTTTAGGCAATGAAATCAGGACTGTGGCCACTAAGGCATGACAGGGGTAAGGGTATACCCCTGTGTTTTTGGGTTAAGGGTATGAGGGGTATGTTTACATAAGAATATTGTTTGAATTTCCAGCTACAAAGGTTTATATTCAAGAATTAAATTCAGATTTTGGAGTTGTCCAACATTATGATGGCATCATTATGTCTATAAGAAGGTTACTTGTTGGATTAATAGCAAATACAATAGTTATCAACACTTTTTATATAAATTTTGACCTAAAATATGTTGATTTGTGCAAAAACCTTGTACCCTTGACAACCCCCCCATACCCTTGGCAACCCTTATATGTTTTCACACCCTTACCCCAAAGGGTAGGGTATTCAGGGGCAAGGGTAAGGGTATGAGATTTTACATATAAGGGTAACCCCTGTCATGCCTTAGTGGCCACATTGGTAGCAGAATCACTGCAAATAGGGGCAAGATCAGAAGGTATTGCAGCCTAAAGTCTGCGGTTATGTGAGTCATCACAGTATCTCACTCCATTACCACACATACTAACAAGGAGGGAGCTACATTATCTTTGAGGACATTGTGTAGCAGGAGGCTTTGACTATTTTGTATAGAGCCCATGTCATAGGTAAATGGATAAATTCTTATCTCATCAAATCAAACAGAAAATAATATATAGTGGTGCAACCACAGCTGCTTTTTGTTTTGAAATCTGAATGAGTCAGGTGTGGAGCACAAATCTGAATAACATACCTGTTGATCTGTCAAACTAGCAATGGAGAGTTCATATAAATTACATAGACATCCATTACACGTGTCACTGAGAGCTTACCTTGAATTTGTAGCTTTACTTCTCAAAGCATCCTGCATTCTACAATGTTATGTTGCATGCATGTGCCTAGATAGAAATTCAAATTGAAAATTTGGATAAGTAGTGCAGAAGATGTTTTTCATTATCTGAATCCAAAAGAGTACTTCCCCATCATGTCTGATACACAATCCTCCTGCCTAGGACCTCAAAAGAGGAAGCAATCAAGCTGTGCAACTAACAATGCAGATGTAACAATGCAGATGTGCTTCTGGCATGGAACAAGAAAGCTCAAATGTCCCAGCAAGCACTTGCACAACTACTAGAAAGCCAGCAAAAACCAGCAAGACAACATTACAAGAACAGCCCACAGCCCAATCAAGTGCAAGGTCAGCTTCAAGATGGTGCTCCTCTGTTGACATCAAAGATGAGTTTGATGACAAGGATGTTGGTTGGGGGGAGCACCTGTTGAACCCAAACTGCATCTTAGAGTTGGCTGATGGCAGTGACAATATCAAGGATGATCCTTCACCTGAACTGATTGAAGTAGATGACAAGGATGAAGAATCTGAAGAAGAGACTGAAGAACCCACTGAAAGCACTGAAAGCAAACTTGGTGAGTTGAAAATCTATTTCAACTATTGTTGTATTCAATGGCTTGTAGGACAACTGATGAAAGACTGGAACGCACCAGTCTATTCTTTTTCAAAGCTACTCCCATCATCAACCACATTGACAATCGTTGCATGCACATTTTCAAATGTAACACAAAGACCTGCAAGGGAAAAGGAAAGAATGGCCGACATGTTCAGCAATTTCTGGGTACTTCAGACTCAACATCCAAGCAACTTGAGGATGCATGCAAAGATTTGCTGTGGTGAAGAGACTGTTGTGGCAGCCAGCAACATGAAGGTTGTCCACACTGCTCAGGCTGTGCTTAGCCTATGTTTCATGTATCTAGATAAACGAGACTGGACTGACAGAGACCAGTCTCTATTGGTTACAGGTTGGTTACAGGTCAGTTCAAAGATCAGTCCAACTGGTCCAAATAGGGACCAGTTATAACCATTACTACTACTACAGAAATCTAATACATTACATTGACAAGCATTTGTGACAAAGAATGGAAAAGATATGGCCCATCACTGTGATGGGCCACACCAAGGCAGCTGTACTGTCATTGAGCAGGGCATGTAATTGTTGAGGGGCTGTGTTGTTGAGCATTGTTGAGTGGGGGGCAGTTGAGGGGCCGTGTTGTTAGGGAGTGACACAGGTAAACCCTGGGTATATTTTTTGATACCCCTACCCATACCTGTGAACACTGTACCCTGCGTTTTGTGGGTTACCTGTGGTTATTGTGGGTTTTTGACTCAAATATGTATTTTAATAATTTAATTATGTAATTTACACTAGATTAATATGGAAAGACCCCCCTGCTCACATTTGCAGCAAGGGAGGGGGTGATGGTGGCCATTGTCACCCAGAAAAAAAAATAACAGACCCTGCTTGCATTTGCAGCAAGACAGGGGGTGGTGGCAGCCATTGTCACAGAAAAAAAAAACATAACAGACCCCCCACTTGCATTTTCAGCGAGACGGGGTGATGGCAGCTGTTGTCACCCAGATAAAAATATAACAGACCCCCCCTCGCATTTGCAGTGAGGTAGGGGGTGGTGGTGGCTGTTGTTGCCCAGAAAAAGAAAACATAACAGACCCCCCCTCGTGTTTGCAACAAGGGAGGGGGTGGTGGTGGCCATTGTTGCCCAGAAATACACAACAGACCCCCCACTCATGTTTGCAGCAAGACAGGGGTGGTGGTGGCCATTTTCACCCACAGCAGTGCTGTTGGCAGTGTTGTCTCGTTGTTATATCACTATTAGAACCTCAAAGTCAAATAAAAACATTAGTTAGTTCAAAAAAAAAAGAACAAAAGATAGAAAAGATACATAGGGCCTAAACGACGATAGACATTGTTTGGGCCATGATGCGGCTGTTGTGTGTCGCCTAGAAATGAGAACTAGAACCCCCCACTCGCATTTGAAGCGAGGGAGGGGATGGGGGGGCCATTATTGCCTAGAAAGGTGTTGTTGTTGCCATTGTTGATGAATGTTGACGTTGATCAACAGAGTCAGATGATCAGGCATGTGGCTATCAGTACCCAGAAAACCTGTACACAACTGCAGTAATGGGTATGGTATTGCCAGGGTATGGCATTGTCCAACCCGTACCCATACCCAAACCCACCCATGAGCACATTATCACAGTGTTACCTGTACCCCATGTCACACTTTATGTGTTGTTGAGTGGGGACAGTGTCAGGGTAGGCATTGTTGTTGGACCTGGGGAATAAGGTGGGTTAACAATGTGGCAAGTGCATGAGGGTGTGCATACCTTGTACATTGTGCATTGTCCCCATCATTTGCCATCTCTGTCATTTGCCATCCCTGTAATTTGCTGTCCCCATCATTTGTTGTCATCCCCAGCATTTGTTGTCCCTGTTGTTTGCCATCTGTGTCATGCATTGTGTGTCATCCCTGTTATTTGCCATCCCCATCAATTGTCATACCTGTCATTTGTCATCATCCCATCATCAGTACCTAGTAACAAAAAGAATTAGTTAGTATGTTACAGCTGTTTCAATAATATATGGAATTGTGTTTTCAAAATTCTGCAGCTTGGTTATGTTTGGTTGCAAGGCACTGAGAACCCCATAAGCATAACACCTGTCGTGCACCATAACACAACAGGCATTCCCCATTGTCCAGTGTCATGAGACCTAAAAGCATGCATCCCAATCCTACACCACAAGCAAGGTCTCAGCATCAAGACAATTTGCCAATTGCTGGGAGTCAAGAAAGGCCTTGTATATCAAACACTTATCTACTCTTGTACTTATGGTGTAGCATTCAACCCACACAGCCATCACTCAGGTCAATGCCACAAACTCCTCCCCACAGACCTTGACTTCATCTACAGTCTCTTGGAGCAACATCATTGTTCCTATCTGACAGAAATTCAAGAGGCACTCACAACTGAACAACATGTTCATGTCTCTCTACCCATGGTGCTTCAAACCCTTCAATGACCTCATTTTTCATGCAAAGTGTGTCTCCTCCTGTGCCCTTGAGTGAAATGATCTTTTGCATTTAGCTTATATGAACCAGATTGTGATGGATGTGCCTGATCCAGAGATGCTTGTGTTTATTGACAAGGCAGCGAGGAATAGAAAAACTTCAGGAAGGAAATGGGGCTGGTCATTGATTGGAAAAAGATGCATACAGAGGCAATGTTTTGTTCAAGGACAGCAATATTCAATCTTACCAGTCCTCACAATAGATGGTATCATAGCACATGATGTTATTGAAGGCTCAGTCACAATGAATGACTTTGTTACATTCTTGTGCAGACTTGTGGTATGAAGTTCAGTGATGTCCTACAATGATTTTCTGATTGATATTCCTTTGTGGCCTGCAGGTTCCTCTCACAAATCCTTATCCTGGGCCCCAAAGTGTTCTCATCCTCAACAACTGCAGCATACCTCATGCAGAGGAGATTCATAGCCTTATCAAAGATGAAGCTCATGTGTGGATTGGTCACTCAACTGCCTAATCTGACCTTCTGTTCTAGAATGCAAATTGATCTTCCTTCCACCCTACTCACCTGATCTGAATCTCATTGAACAAGGTTTTTCTGCAATCAAAGCATATCTCCAATGACACTGGCAAGATTTGTCAATTTTCATGATTGATCGTGCATGTCACAATATCACCCCCCAAGGTGCTTGGGGTTTTTTCAAAGCATTGGGCTACATAGTTTAGAGCACTCATCAGAACATTATGGCACTTATGACTATTAGCAGTGTGAAGTAAGGTATTAGAACATATGAAATGAAGGTATAGGGTGATTACCACAAGAAAAGATTTTCCTCCTCATCACCATCTGCTAATGCCATGAAGCCATTGGGAATTGGGAACATACCCTGCCTAGCTTTGCAATAATACCACATCTGGAAATCGGCAGGGGTCTGGTATGACTAGACAGATTTGATCAATGATTAGCACTCTACAATCAGTAGATAAGATTTGGCAAGGCCTTACCAGACAGTCAAATAATGACAAGTCAGCATCATGCACTGATGCTTTGACTGGCAGAATTGCAGCCTATGATATGACTATTTCATAGCATACAATAATTTGAGTGAGATAGATAGTTTTATACTAACATTTCATTTAAATGAATCCTTCCTAGAGCTTGTCACTTGCTGATAGGATACTCAAATAATGGCAAGGAGGGGTAATGTACTGACACTTTAACAGGCAGGGTTGTGGCCTATGACATGATTATTCCATAGCATACAATGATTTGAGTGAACTAGATAGTTTTATACTGATATTTCATTTAAATGAATCCTTGCTAGAGCTTGTCACTGGCTGATAGGATACTCAGATCCTTACAGGAAAGGGTCAGGAACTGGGGCTTGTACTAGCAGAATTGCAAGGTATGATTTTTGTATATCACAATATACAGTCCATCAAGTGGAAGAAATGATCTTATCTCTGATTTTCTCTACATCTCAGTTTTCCTGAAAACCATCAGGTGCTGATAATACACCCACATGCTGGAGACATCCAGTCTCCCTGTAGCAGAGGGAGAATGCCCAGAAGTGCATGCAAAGCACACTAGCAGTGGAATATCAATGAACGGCAGTGTCAATTTTTTTTTTTTTGGTGGAGCATTTCATGAAGAGAAGCATTGGGACTCTGACAATGTTACATGTAGTCCCATTGTGCGCTAGGGGTTCCGAGGGATATGAACCTCAGAGATGAATGGCAGCTCTACATGAAACTATGGGTCATGTGACTATATGCAGCTATGTGGGCCCCTGTCCACAAAGGCAACGTCCGCATTGCCTCTGAAAAAGTGTAGCAAGGAAAAGAATAGCAAAATGATGGCAAAAATATATGTGATGAAAAAATAAAATGAAAGAATTGCTTAACACAGCAGTATCCATCCCAATGTACAGAGAGCCTGAATTGAGGAGACAGGGGTCCTGATCCCCAGTCAAGCCTTGGAATGGGAGCTGGCTCTGGGGTTGTTCTGAAGGGAATAGTGACAATGGGTTTTCCAGGTGCAATACCGGACAGATGACAACAGGTGAACATGGTCATGCTGGTAAATGGCAGTGAACCTGAGGTATTGTAACCACAGGGGCCTGGGTGGCTGTAAGCTGAGTTGTGCTGTTGAATGCATCTGCAGATGTGTCAAAATGGGGCAGATTGGTGGACAAGAGTGCTGAAAGGTCTTGTGGAGGTGCAGGTAGAGTGGGTTGGGGAATGGGTGGGAATTCCACATCATCTGCCAAGTCGAAAGGCAGGGGTACAGAGTTTGGGGAGGGTGACATGGGGAATGCCAGCTGTAAAACAGTGGCCATAGGTGATTCAGATGCACCAGCGGCTGCAGAAGATAAGGAAGGTGGCGAAACTGCTCATTTACAGCTGAGCTGGGGTGAGATGAGTGGCATAATCTGTTTTCTGGGCTTGGTAGGGGAACAAGGGGGTCCAGGTGGTGCAGTCGTTGCCATGCCGTTTTCCACAGCCATTGGTGTTCATCGTCAAGGTCCATTGTAGATAGCAAAATGGTGTGTTTCTGGGCGCACTGGGATTGGCTGCGGCACACGGGCAGTGATGGGGGCATAGGTGATGAACAGGGGAGGTCCATGGGTGTAGACAGCGCCGTTAGTGACGTGGTGGGGGTTTTCATTGGTTTTTCAGTGCTTTTCAGTGTATTTTTGGTGATTCTCAATGAATGTAGGGGTTTGCTGTTGCAGGGTGCTGTTTGCGTAGCGGCCATCTGTCGTTTTGGGTTGTAGTTCGACTGGGTAGCCATCTCTGAGGTGTTAGAGGTTGAGTGCTAGAGGTGGTTGCAACAGGGGTTGTCAGCATCACCAACTGCAACGTGGTGGTGGCATGGGAGGCTCGGGATGTGAGACGAGTGGTTAGGGACTCTGCTGGTGTGCTGTGAGCCGGTTTGGGAGCGAGTGCCACCAGTTGCGAGGTGCTGGTGGCTGTTTCAAAGCCAGAAGTGAGGTGGTGGTCATGGCTGTTGCTGAAGATGGTGACAGAGGCTGTGTGTCGTGACATGTAACAGGGTTGTGTTGGGATGAGAAGGGGTCTGTTGAGCTCCTGGTGTTTTCTTGTAGCTACAGCGACATATGTGTAGCAGGGTTGAACCTGAATGCATCCTAATATTAGATCATGATCATGATGATCATAGCACGATTTGAACATTGATAAGATTGCGAAGAGTTTCACAAGCACTGACACCCACCTTGATCTCAAGCCACCATCATTGCTCAGCGCTCAGTCTCCAAGTCTTGTCACTCCCATGTCGGCAGATGCAGTCTTAAGTCCCAGTAATCCCAAGCTGTTGCAGAACCTCAACCATACACCTGGGCCCCAGTCAGAATTGGAAGTAACTCAGGCCGGTGCCAGAGATGCAGCTGCAGCTGCCCACTTGGAGTCGAACATTCAAGTTCAAGTTGACCTTGAAGCATCTCCATCTGCACCAGAGCTTCACGAAGAATTCCACAACCTCACCCTTCTTCTCCACCTCCTCACTGCTATCAATGGTGGTCGCCCTATGCTACCCAATCAGATAGCTCCTCATTTTGCTATGCTACCACAGCGCAAAGAAAGTGTCATTGACGTGGTGACCACCACTCTAGTATGCAACTGTGAAGTCATCGCTGCGGCCTCATTCAAAGGCGGCACTGGTAGTATCATATGTCAAAATCTCCCCAACATTGGGCCCCAGGGTGCCAATGCAACACCTTTGAACCAAGCATCTGCCCTTTCTGACCTTAACCGCAGCTATGACCTTGACCCTGTCATCCCATACTTGGAAGAGGATGAAAAGGAGGACTTCAAGTTGAATGTTGCTGCTGTCGCCAATCCTGATGAGGTGGACAAACTTTCCTTCCCACCTCACCTCCCCAATGGCCTGATGATTGTTTTAAGTGTTAATTCCTGGCCTGAGTTCACAACCAACAAGCATGCCATGTTGAAAGGGTGAGTCGTGCAATATTGTTTCATTACTCGTTGCTTAAACTCTTTGATGATGAGAACGTTGATGAAAACAATGTCACTTGCCGACCATATGGAAACCATACAGTCCTACCTCAACACTTACAAGGCATCCTCTCACTCAACTCGGCATGAGATGTCCGCTACCTGCTTTGAGTACATCATCATGAGTTGCTGGAGGTGGATGTATCGGCAAGTTTGTCACTGGTCAACACATGGGCTTCTTTATGGGTTGGTCGACGTTACACCCAAATTGATGGTGTCAATCTCCAACCATGAGTGGGGAGAACCTATTCAGGACCAGGCACTGCATGACCATCTAAATGCCCTCACAAGCAGGGAGGACTTGTTGGTTTTGATGAAGCCTCATTTGAACAATCAAGCTACTGTATTGGAAGAATGCTCCCTTTCATCCAACATCATAGACGATTGTCACGTGATGCTATGTGTCCAGCATCCGCCATCCCCACACGAAGTATATCGCAAGGACACCGCCATTTACTTTCACCATTTCCTTCTTGCCATCCTTTTTGGCCATATACACTGGCTTCTGGTTTTAAGAACTAGGGCAAGAGAAGCCATTGAGGCATTACATGTGGAGGCGCAGAAGGAGATGCAGAAGCAGAAGCAGAAGCAGAAGGAGCAGGAGCATACGCAGAAGGAGGAGCAGAAGAACATTGACAGGGTAGCACCAGTGGCTGACCAGATTGAGGCTGATTCAGGATCCTCTATGTGGGCTATTGAAGAGGTGGAGAAGGCTTATTCAGTCTTCATGTCTTGATCCATGTTCTCTTCATTGTCGCCAACTCCAATGCATTGGCTACACATTTAGAACTCTTGCATGACACTGGGATGATGATGCCCACAGTTGATCTCCTCCACATGTATAAGACATTTGCCATAGACAACAACCTCGCTGGTGTCAAGAGGGATCCTGTCAACAACCAGGATCTGCTGCAGACCCAAAACGGTCATGGGTATGAAGAGGAAGAGGGTGAAGAGTTTTCAGACCCAGTGAACAATCGTGAATCGCCCAACAATGCCAGGGTGCTCAGGCAATTGGTCTGAGGACTTGTTGGACACTTTTCTGCAAAGCATATCTTGGAACATCACATTGCGAGGCTCCCATTGAAGGTTGATGTCGAGTTCAAGCTTATTGCTATGCCACAGTCGACAGCACCAGTTAGTTCTTGGAACTACATTAAGCAGCTAGTTCATCGCGTGGTGGTGGGTGATGATTCACCATCAGATGTTGCTTTGAATGTGGGGAAGTACATGAAGAGCATTCAACAGAACATTGACATATATGCTTCTGCTACCGATCGTTCAAACTATCACTTCATATTCAATGTGTTTTTGGCAATCCATCAGCACAGCCAAAGCAAGTCGGATGAATTAGGTGAACTGCCAGATTTTAAAGGTGACAAACATTGCGAAGCCATTCTAGCAGCTGTTATCCCATTCTTTAACATGACCTTATGCAAGGTGGATGATGTAGAAGCCATGGCTGAGTTACTAAACCTCTGTCAGGTATTTTGGCGTCTTTCAACCTACCTTCTGCTTCATTTGAAGGTTGACCCATTATGCAGAATTTGCACTGTCACTGGATTTCAGTGTCAAAGCTCTGCTGCCCTGTTTGCTGGGATTTGATACAGATGTTAGGTGATTTACAGGATGACTTGGACCATGCCTGTCCCTTTGAAGTCCACGGCTGTCACAGCATGGTTTATGATGTGGAACTGCCACACTTGCTCCCAAGGGACATTTTGGAGAAGATGATAAAATGTTTCAGACATTATGTACATGTTCAACTTCAAGACATGCAGGCTCCAGACATGGGAGGTTTTGTGCACAGCTGCAATACTTCTCTCCATAGTGATTCTGGCATGAGTATCCTATCTGTGACCACTGTAGATGCTGCTGCGGTCCAGGATGATGTTCAACAGATGCGTGAATAATCTGAGGTAAGTCTTACAGCTTTGCAGTTCCACTATATTGTGACTCTCAGGTATGACATGGCAGGGAGAACCTGGTGATCTTGACCCCAGTATTTGTCCACATTCGGTCTACCTCACAGGTCATGATCTTGCTGCTCCTACAGCTTTTACACTTCTATCATGCATTGTTATTTTCGAAGTTGATTAGCAATATGTGGGAGGCTTTTGCAACTTCTGTGTACCTTTCATGTACTGTAGAGTTCCGACCTTGTCTTTATGTAACATTATGCATTACCAGCCACTATACATCCAATATAATGTAGTCTATTGACTGTTTGTACTATGCATCACAGGAAGGTTGGTGAACCAACAACAGGCAGCTTATGTACATTCACGCTCACTGCCATCAGGGACGTGCTCACTGTGCACTTCCTCTCGCATGTGCCTTTAATTCCATCTGTTGTGTGGGAACTGTTTGTGCCAGCATTGACCGT
>QLOK01043223.1:0-14557 GCA_003313805.1 Tricholoma flavovirens
AGATAGCTTGTCCGCCTCGAAATATGAAAATTGATCATCTTGGATATCCCCCGGGGACCCAGATTTGCCAGGGATAGGGCCCAACATAGATATGGGTTGGTGTGCATGAAGGTGACCAACCGCTAGGCCCCAATGATAGCGCATGACCAGATCTCGGTCAGAAAACCTAGGGTTCACATCAGGGTCAGAATCATCACATTGTTGCGAATGCACCGGCCAACATAGTATTGATTATAATCTTTACCGTCCTTGGCACAGTGTGAAATAGAAACCCCGCTTGCTTGTCATCTGCCTTTCGCAAAGACGGGCAGCATGTGACATCCGTGTAAGACATCTTTTGGATCCACAAAGCCAAAGGAATCGTTTCCGTGCATAGGCAGAAAGCGGACCAAGTCCAATGTGGAGCTACACCATCCTGACGATGCTGGATTGATGACCTCGAACCACCACACCCACAAAAAATTGAAGCGGCGCGCTGCATAGTCTTGCATCCCAGGCCCAGTGTAGATCACATTTGCATGATAAGCACCAAGTACTTGCACATACAGAAAATAATGCTGATCTGATGAGCTGACTGAGCCATCTGCATGGTCTGCAAGAAGCATGACGTTGCAACGAGGTGTTCCTGGGTTAACGATGTCTGTCCCACGGCGTACATCATATGTAGTGTAGTGAAATTGAATGAGCTTGTGATGGTAGATGCAATCGTTCTTAAAGAATACAAAATCCTGCGAATTGCTGTCAGAGCTATCAGATGATTCAATGTTGGTTACTGTAGCGCTAGGATGTTCCAGAAAAGATTCAGCTTCTTGGCGAAGCACTGTTCGGATACGTGGAAGCAAATGCTCCCTCAGCTTTGGGAAAAAATTCTGTGGCAGAAGTCAGTAGGTATGGGTGGATTGAAGCGAAACTACTGACCTTGACAGCAGGATCACCCTCATTCTTTTGCAGAAGGGTTGGTATGTGCACAGGAAATTTTTGTGATTTTCCCATGTTGTACTGCTCTCCAGGGTCATTGACAACGTCCTCTGGTGCCACTTGAGAGGGAAAGGAATGAAGTGGATGTCGCAGCTTCTCATGCATCATAGTGATATGGCGCTGTCACCGCTCAATCCTTGACAGTTGCTGTGGTATTAGTTGGCCACTTGTCCAAAGGAATCGTGCTTTTGACGTTTGGTGCTCGAGCTCACTCTGATGGTTGCCGCTGACGTTGAGCAAGAGTAAATGAGGCATCGGGTGAAACTTACTGGCTGAGTAGAATACGAGTCTGTTGTACCAAGACATCGTATAGTGTCGAAGTAGTCACCGAGTGAATGGTACTTGTAGGTCCTCAAGTTCAGCTGTCTCAGTTTTTGGCTACTTTTGCTATATGCTGTGGGCTTTGATGATCCTGGCGCAGCGTTGGTAGCACTTTTCTCCTTACACCGTTGTCGAGCGAGCCATTCGCATTCCAACTCTCGAGTTTGAAATGCTGTACAGGTCTTTTCCTGGAATGCATGGACCCTGTTGCTAAGAGACATAGTGACCTGGGATAGAATATCCAAAGTGGGGTCCATGTGCATACACAGCTTAGCAAGACCATGCCAGTGTGCTAATTCAAACAGAAGTTTATGAACATGTGTATTATGGGGTTCGGGCAAAAGTCCATCAAAAACGGGTATAGCACACTACACGGATAATGTTAATTGAACAAAACCACATAACAGGGACTCCACCTACTAGAAGCATATCTTCGTAATCATGAGCTGTCATCTTCTTTAATTCCGACCGGTTTGATGATATTTTTCTTATGCCATCCGTCCCGAACGAAGGTATCTCTCGGAATCTAATGAGAATATCAATGTCAGGTCTCCTGAAGTTCAGCCTATACTTGCCGTCGATCCAATTCATGTATCAGACCCTTGTTCTGACAGTCTGGAATGCATAGTAAATGAATAAAAATAGCCTTCCAGACTCCGAGCTCAACTTCGTGCAATAGATCTACAACAAGCATGCTGAACATGTTGAAACCGAACGGCGCTAGCTTGCTCGAAAATGTGTTCTGATAATAGCGGATCAGCATAAAATCTTTTCAAGAAAAGGGATACGAATACCGCGGATGGAACTAGAGAGTGTTCTTGCAGAAGGTTCTCCACTACCTCACTATCGATCGCGTAACCTTTCTCATATATGCTCTTTCGCGCAGCCTCGACATGAGTACGATATTTCACATCATCGGTCCGTGCGAGAGTCTTGCGCTGCACCATGTCTCGGCTCATTCCCATATTGGCCATGCAATCTGACGGTATGAGACACCGGGGACACGGGCAGCGACCAAGATTCCGAATGCCTGCTAGAAGAATTCTGTGACAAATGAGCTATGTCAGACACCTGGATTCTGGAAATTTAGCCTTACTTCTCCTTGTAGTCTGCCGAATTTGTGAATAGACAAGGGTAGAAACGACGCCAGATGTCATCACAGCACTTAATAGCCATTCCGTGCTCATACGCTTCCAGGAATTCATCATCAAGAATGATCGCCCACTGTGCGTGGTAGATTTCTCTGTAACAATGCACCATGAATACACTGTTGGGCCCCTTCCCACCAATGTGCTCTGCTGCGAAAGTTTTGAAGGCATCTGGGAGCTATCATTCAAAAGAATTGAGGATCGACACATAGAAAGCCAAAGAAGTCTCATGCACTGTCTCCAGGTAAGCGACGTGTTTGAACGCCTGACAGGACGGTTTCGACCTCCTATCCTTTGACTCATTCCCTATTGCAAGATAAACAGGCCATAGTTTGGCGTTGCTGAAATTCGTGAGCTGAGTACCATCAGAGGCAAACATAAGACCGAGTACAACCCTTGGGAGATCGCATCCCAGCTCTCTGGGGGAGTCCTGGAGTTTGCGGTGAGCTTTAGTGAAATCTTCTGATGTGTAGAGTTCTCTGTGAACTCGGACTGGTTCGGAAGCCTCATTTGGTTGCCAAAACAACTCATAAGGTTCAAAATGGAGGTGGGGGTGCGTAGACGGTCGCGTGATTTTCTCTTTGAGCACTGACACCAACTTGTGGTGGTGGAGGGTCCCTGCCTCGAATTCCTTTTGGCCCAGATGCAGCATTCTTTTGTGAAAAGGGACCTTAAACTTGATGGGTGTTTTCATCCAGTCTCCGTCATTAGGTCCGTCTTCCCAATCACCATCATCGTTGCACTCTTGCTCTCCGCTCAGTCTGCATTAATAGCCTGCCAATTAGTCCCTGCAACATCCTCTGGTTGAAAATTCGGGTGCCCAACTGTCTTGATGAGGTTCTGGAAGTTTGACTGTAATTTATTCACCCCATCATTCCAATACCATTCTCCCAACATAAATGAAGACTGATTTGGATATGGATAATAAGAATGAGCCAGACGGGTGGAAGAGATATCCAGTGATGCATCTGTCAGGTCGTCGGGCATTTGATTCTTGTCAGGATCATGATTAGGGAAGTGAGTCACATAATACTGTCGGAAAAGCCCAAAAATATTGTGCGCAGATGTGAGGATCTTTCTGACAGGAGACGGATGTGCGGGGGTTTCCTGTGATGGAGATGGCACAGTGACCTGAGATGCAGCTGCCTCCATCTGGCTAGATGGCGACATGACCTGTGAAAGTGCTGGAGGAAGTGCAGCTGGCGGTTCAGGCACTATATCTCGATAACACTTTGGCAGCTGGCAATGTTCCCGGCGACTCCTCTGCCCTGCCAGGGATTGATCCAGGTCTTTATAATCCATCGCAGTAGGCTCCGCACTCTAACGACCCTTCGTAAGTGATAGAACTTAATAGATGAAAAAGCTAACCTCGGAATGGACACCAGGCAAGAGAGCATCATTTGAACATAGTTCTGCAGTCACATTTTGGTTGGAGGAGCATTCCACGGCTTCACTTTGTGACATTTCTTCCATTTTTCAATGCTTCCTTGCCTGCCAGACCTCCTTGGCCTTTTCCAGAGTGCACGAAAGCCGTTTCTTCGTCTTCTGACAACTACGCTTGTGGAAAGTATACGCTTGAGGTACCAAGAATATGCGTCCACAGATGCAGGCTTGGGACCAAGCAGGCAGTATGTCCATTGCATAGGCTTTGCGTATCAGAGAGAACATGGTGATGACCAGCTCTGGGGGTTGTCATCCGAGTCACTAAATCCTGAAGGCACAACTCCATGACTCGGATCTGAGTCATTGTCTGAATGACGTAAGGTATGATAGTGCAACCGACCAGCGTTGCAGCGAGGTATAATTTGAAGATCATTAATGGTAAGGGATGAACGTCACTACACTTGGAGGGACCTGCGAAGCAAAGTTTCCCTCGTCCTCCATGTCATCATCCAGTAACCGTATGGTGTTTAATTAAACAATCGTCTATGTAGATACCCACTACTCCAATCCATTTAAAACGGTATTCAGACATAGTAGAGACAATCATGAAAAATAGCACAAATATAAACAGAGAGCTTTCAACACAGGAAGGGTACTAGCTGAAGTTGTGAAGATTACAAGTCTGCAGCCTCGAACATGCAAGGGCCTATGCGTTATGCAGGAAAAAAGACTCGCTGCCGAGGGCAAGCACCAGGGAAATGCCACACATCACGCCCTGGAAGGAAATGAATGCCTTGTCGACGTTCCCCATTGATGAGGTTCTAGTGCCTGTGAGGATCCCGAGAAGGCAGCCTCCAGCTTGCAAGGGCTTACGCGTTTTGCAGGAGAAACGACTCATCACCGAGGGCGAGCGTTAGGGGGATGCAACAACATCACGCCCTGGAAGAAGATAAAATGAATGCCTCGCTGTTGTCAACAAGGGCTTTCCAGTTGGTGAAGAAGTTCCAGTGCCAGTGAAGATCCCGAGACGGCAGCCTCCAAGTTGCAAGGGCTTATGCGTTTTGCAGGAGAAATGACTTGTCGTCAAGGGCGAGCGTTAGGGGGATGCGACTACATCATGCCCTGGAAGCAGGATGAATGCCTCACTGTGTCGACGAGGGCTTGCGCTGACGACGATTTGATGCATGATGGGGTAGGATGGGGGTAATCTGACTCCTGTTGAGAAGAGGTACACGTTCAATCACCATCATGTGAGAACTTGAAATAACTTACACCTGTAATAACTCACCTCTCTTTGAGGTGAGGAAGTGTATAGCTTAGAGATTTTGACATGTCAGTGCATTTATAAGTGAATCTAACAATAAAACAACTTACTTTCTTCATGATGGCAAATGTGTTGGCCCCTATGTAGTACTAGTATGTGTAAGAGTGATATGTGGACGTTCAACAAGTTCAGATGATCAAGTCCACCTTCCGATATGTTCCGTTGTATGCCCAGACCAGTGATTCTGGGTCTCGGCAAGGTTCAGCACCTGAATTTTTCCTCTATTACTAATTATCATCGGATTTGTCGGACGCCAAAAATTTCAACTCAATTGAAGTTCCAACTTGAAGTGCTTGTCTTCCTCGTCGGTCACGGTCTATCATAGTCCCGGTAATCTATCTCACGGTAAGTAAAATCTCTGATTCCTTCAAATTTTTCTCCTTTTCATCCTGCGATCCTTGTCAATGCAAGCCCTCATTGAACGACTTGGAGGCATTTGTTTCATTTTCTTCCAGGGCGTGATGTTGTTGCATCCCTATAACGCTCGCCCTTGGTGACGAGTCATTTCTTTTGCAAAACGCATAAGCCCTCGCAACTTGGAGGCTGCTGTCTCAGGATCTTCACTCAGGCTGGCGCTGGGCTTCCTCATCAATTGGAAGCCCTCGTCGACACAACGAGAAATTCACTCTTTCCTCCGGGGCGTGATGTTGTTGCATCTCCCTAAGGCTTGCCCTTGGCGGCAAGTCATTTTTGGATTCTTACCCTTGGCTAGTACTCCCCCCAGTCGGGTGAGACCTTGCATGGCCTTTTGAATCAGTTTTCACTTATTTATCACCTCTGCCATTTTGCTCAGATTTGGATCTTCAATTCTCATTCCCTTTTAGTCCTTTTATTCAATCTATTAACAGGCCACGTCATAATGGTGCTTCCCGCAGACACAACACCACAGATGCTTGTTGCCAAGCCGATCCTTCTTCTCCATGCCAAAGACTTTGATGGATGTATGTATTGCTGTTCACTGCTACTGCCTGGCTTACTGATAACCTACCCTAGCGCTCAAATCATTCGATGGCCTCAAAGGTTCAATCACCAGTGACGGAAAATATGTTGTGACCAGTCCCAACTGCAGCTTCATATGTGAACCGCCTCTCGGAGGTGATCAGCACCTTTTTCTTCGATCCAACCTGCAGTACGGCGATGACGATCCATTGCAGTGGCCCCAGCCATTTGTGTCGGACTATCCTCATATTGCTTGTATACCGCGTGGTACGGCATCGATGAATGACCCAGCGAGAATCATGTGGTGGATTCCCAAGCGTCGTAGTTTTGTTGACGATAATGATATGTTGTATGGCATTGGAAAGCTTAACCACTCCAATTTCGCCAGGTTGGAATTCTTATGTCTACCTCTCATTAACCGTGCCAAGTCTCCGAGCCTTAGAGATGGACAGCTAGTTTCTCAACCCACCAATGTTTTGGGACAGTTGCTTCATCGTCTGAAATTCATTTCCACCAGCTTCTTCACAATGCGGCTTGGTGTTTGTCAATTACAAAGGGTTTATCTTGAGCTCACTGGCCTATTGGATTATGAAGAACACTGCTGCTTAGGAAGGTCGTCAAATAAGATTGTGAATATGATGGGTGCTTTTACTACAGAGCTTGCCGTTTGCGAACACTTGTTTCAGGCGGGCATTCCTGTCTGGCTTGTGAGGCCTTCATCCGCCCTCCACTCCATTCGCATCAGAGCTCTTGCACCGCTCACCAAAGTTAATGAGCATCTGCCGCTCGATCCATCTTTGCGCCCATCATATTCTTCAATCTATCGCGGGCGGGGCGATGTGATTGACAAGTACTTTGCGATAGCTAAGGATATATTAGGGTATTTGAGGTATCCCAACCCTTTTGGTGATATGTGTGCACAGCTGCTGGTGACTCCTCCACCACCAACTTCTGGGCCCTCCAGACGCGAGGTTCGATCCCAGCATTTTATGCCTTGTAAGGATGTTCTCTCTTTGGCCATTCGTTGTGAGACTTAACTTGCCGACCAGATCATGATCGGCCAAAGAAAAAAAGTCAAGCTAGGTCTAACGGACAAGATAAGCTTCAGGATCATATCAACCCGATCTTTCCACGTGCTATTGAAAGCTGGAAGCGCGCCCTTGAAAGTTTCAACATAGCTGATGCTCGTTTTGTGTACACGAAGCCCATTGCCACAGATTTGGGCTACGTTTTTCCAGAACCCGCAATGTTTGTTCATACTCAAACAGTTGAATGTCGAGAGACTTACTTTAGAACCTGGTTGAAGTATCGGAGTGCTTTGATCTACCAGGTTAGTTCTAAAGATTTCGCCGCTATGCCAATGCCGGGAACCATTTGGCGTGACCTTCTCATGTACGAATATTCACAACAGAAGTTGACCGACAGTTCGAAAGAGACGAAAAGTAATAAATTACGAGCGCTCACGGTTGATTTTCTTCAGAATTGTCTTCAGGAGGAGGATGTCACACTTATGGGTTTGGAGAAGGGTGAAGTTGTGTGGAATGGGAAGGTTTGCGAGACGTTAACCAATGCAGATCATGAGGAGATCCTCTGGGAGCTTGCTGAGCTCAACTTTCGCTTTGAGCTTTTGGCACTGGACTCACGAGCAGCAACCAGCATGAATGATGATCGGCGAGAGCTCATATCAGCGTGTTTTCCTGGGTGCACTTCACGCTCTCTGCTTGTTGCAGATTTGGGCACAGTGAATCATGGCTTGGCTGACGGAAATTGGGAAAACAGAGCAACATTTTTACATGCACTGAAAAGGATCATGATGGGGTGGACAGGGAATGTACCACCCATCATCCAGGTTCAAAATTTCAAATGGATTCAACAAGACATGCAAGAGCTTGAAGACGCGATCACATCATTTTACATCAAGTCCTTCTACAATTATTTCTGGCATCCACCCATTGTCCCTCGTGGACTTTCGCATACAGCTTCGTTGTATATCCCCGAGCCTCCGAGAATCACCGTGACAATCCAGGACCCTCACCCTGAGGTTTTCTATGACGTCAACACACTCCTGCCCCTATAATGATAGAGCAATAGTAAAGTCTGCGGTTTTGCATTTTCTGTATTGTTCCGGTATTTATCTTTCCATAGATTATTAAGTAGTAAGATGAATACACATATGTTGCACTCTTTAGTTTCGGGCCATCTGAGCTTAATTTGTATGTTGTATCCAAAAAGGTAAAGCAGAAACCAGGAAGGGAAAAATCAGGGACCGTCTGAGACTCCAAACTTTCCCATATCTTCGTGTCTTACTAGTAGTACTATAGTAACTGCGATGAGATAAGGTGCAGACATTTTTGCTGGTTAGTACTACGAGCCCGAGGTCCTATCATGCACTCGGGGCACTGCCAACTGCCAGTGTGCAGAGTGTCATAAAATTTCGGGTAACTAGTAAGGGGTATGTAGCTACAAGTCGACAGTATGATAGTATACGACCATGACAATATATGTGGCATACAAAAACAGCTAACACTGGCAATCAAACGAAGAAATGAAAGAAACTAACCATTTGCCCCAGGCACTACCTTCGGATTGGACGCCTTGTAAATCTCCCCATCATTTCGGGGGTGGATATAACTTCTGCATTGCTACTGCCGCCTCCCCCTGGCCTGCGCGCGTGCCGCGCTGCACCTTGTTCGTCCCGTCGTCCTCGGCTCCTGGTGGTGGTTCTCTTCTCGTCGTTGTTGGTGCTCGGTTGTCCTGTTGCCACCGTTCCCGTCCCCGGCGTTGGTGTTGTCCCCTCCTCGTCATGGGTTGTTCTTGTCCTCTTCCTCCCCGCTGTGGGTGTCTTCTGGTTGTCGTCTCCTCGCCTCCTCTTCCCACTGTTTGCCCTGGTTCCGCCGCTGGTCTCCTTTCCTCGTTCTCGTGGCCTTGCCTAGTCTCTGCCATGGCCCACTGCCTGGGTGGTGCTTGATCCTCATCGGTCCCTCCCCGCGTGTGTCGTCTCGTGTTGTTGCTGTTGTCCTGCGTCGTGGCCGACCCTGTCGTCCTCTGCCGTCGTTGGTGCTTGTTGGTGCTTGTTGCCCCCCTCTGGTCCTGGTCCTGGCCCCACCCTTGTCGTCTCGTCTGGTTTCCTTTGCTTTGTTATCGCCCGGTCTTCCTCGTCGTCCCCGTCTGCTTGTCCTTGTCGTCCTCACTGTGCCGTGGGCGCTTGCCGTGCTCCCCATCATTGTTCTTCGCTGGTGTCCTCCTCCTGGTCTTCATCGTCGTTGTCGTTGTCGTTGTCTGCTGCTGCCGTTGTTCCTGTTCCTGTTCCTGGTCTGTAGCATGCTGCCCCCTTCCTATCGTCCCTGCCTGGGTCATCGTGGTCTTCCTGTCGTCGTCGTTTGGAGAGGTGGGGTGGTTGGTGGTTGGTGGTAGAGGGTTGGTGGTTGGTGGTTGCCTGGTGTCGGCAGCGCTGTTCCCTCTCCAATCAGCTGGTGTCCCTGTTTTCGCGGTCTCGTTTGCCATCGCGGTCTTGTGTGTGCCATTCTTAGTTGCTGTTCTCGTGGGTGCCGTTGTCGTGTGTGGGTCGTATCGCTGTGTCGTTATAACATAATCAAAACCTAAATCAATGAAAAAATATGTTAGTAATTACATTAAACTAGGATGAAAACTTACCTGGGGCCTAAAACGACGTCAACGTCGTTTTGGGCCTGTATTTCGTGCTGCGTTGGTTGTTTGAAGCATTTGCTCGGTCACAAAGATGTTGATGGGCAACTTGAAATCATTCATCTATGTACGATCATCGATCATCTCACGCGCTGACATAACCTAAAGTTCAAATGGAGTCTTCCGAGTCTGAGTCAAACTTGAACTTGGACGCGAGACGAGTCAGGCTCATCCCGAGTTATCGATCGCTCATACACTACTAGTGCACTCCATGTCGCTGCCGCCGCAGTCACGATCTTGGTCGATAAAAATATTCAACGCTAAATCTGCCTCCTTGGACGCCGATACCGGCAACCTGGACCCAATCGCGGAGTTCCGCCGACTCACCATGCTGGTTTCATTGCTTCCCGAACCGATGATAACATCTTTGGAGGGTCGGACACAACCTATTCGCAGCCTCGCGATGAATGCACTCGCAATATTATTGATACACGGCACCACGAGGTAGTTGCCGTGACCACCCCAGATCATACTAGTACTTTCTCGAATCGTTCAGATTCGGATGCCCCAATGCCCATCGCTTCAAATATGCAGGATCTGGCGAAGCAAGAGGCGAATCCTATTCCAGAATCAAAGTACGCAGAAGCCGGAATTATGGATTTTATCGTTACTTCAAATCCAGAACGACCAAAGTCTTTCCAGGACCATCTCCCTGATATTTGGAAAAACCATCCTACCGCTCAATATATGGTTGTCCCACCAGGAAGGTCTTCCTGGAAAGTCGTCAAAATAAACGCATGGAGCCAGGTGTAAGTAGCGCGCCCGATTATGTATTATACTAGTCGTTAATTAATCCCATCCTGACTATCCAAGAAAAAAATCAGCAAATCTTGCTGATCGAGTTGCCACCCTGCAGGAATACCTCGCCGATTATCAGTCCATAGAACGGGAGGTGATGCAAGACCACGGGGTAGAGTTCCTGTCACCGGAGCTCAAGCAGATCGTAGCAGTGAAGCGTATCGATGCCTTTGATGCCTTCGGTCGCTATATTCTTTCGACCTGCTCCCCAAAAATGCGCTTGCGGTTGAATCACCCTGTATCGATGAAGTACTACCGTTTGCTCTCCTCGATCACCATCACAGAGTTGCAGTCTGCCTTGTCAGCCACAGATTCAAGTTTCTGCGCCGACGAACCTACCCGGACGAGAGATTTACCCCTTTGCGACGCAAAACTATCTAGCGAGGTGTTCGACGCCTTGGTCGAATACTTACGTGTTCAGCGCTCCGATTTAGGTTCGGACTTCAAGTTTGCTGCCCTACATAGGGCCTTTTTGCAGTTGGACGGCTTTCGTAATTCTCGGGAGAAGGATGCTTCAAAATATCCTCCCCTTTATACCAAGGCCACCGCTGTTGACTTCCATTATCTCTTTCTTACTGTTCTCACCGGATACAAAGCCGGACTTCGGCAGTTCGTAGACCAACAACCATCTCAAGGTCGCAGTTCGGAAGTTTACGATCCGGCGTGGCTATTTACCTTTCTACTATGGCGAATCGCTCATTCCTCGATTCTTCGAGAGCATTTATCATTCCTTCACAAGGCGGGGCTGCTGTCCCGGCTAGCAGATGATGCTGATAGTGGCGTGGGCAGCCTTGGTATGGAAATAGATGGTGCGGAAGCAGAAGATGCGGGTGAAGAGGCTGCTGAGACCACAGACCAAGAGATGTCTTTCATGCCGCCCCATGCTGAGCGAACCGACTCCGGATGCGAGCAGCCCGACATGGGGCTCGTTTTTCTGCGTTGGATCCGCCTCCTTGTTTGTCACATCACAGCGCATGAGACCCTGTCGCTGTTCTTTCGGCGTGACGTGCTAGGTGATACAAAAGTCAAGATCCAGGTCGTTGCCTTGCTGCCCATCTTTGTGGAGGAGACTCCTTGGAAACCTGTCATCCAGCGGGCGCTGCAGTCGCAGGCCCCCTTCCTGTATGATCGCTACGACAAGATCATCACTATTCTTGCAGACTGTATTAAGGAAGGCAAGGGGAGCACAGGGGGGCTTGCGCCCTTTCGTCATTTTGCCGAAGAAGTCATGCAAGTCACTGGTGGCGTACACTGCGAGGCTGCATTAGCGTGCCTTGTAAAATTCTCCGCCAATGAGGGAACACAAATACCAATTGTACGGCTCTTCCCTTAGCTATCCGCAACTTTCTGACATCCCCCGCAGCTAAATAGGCATGGCGGTGTTGCCACGTCGAGACTTTGCTGCCCTGCATGTTGGCAATTGTTAGCACTCTTAGACCCTCCAGCTGCAAGATTCGGGGTTCGGGATCATCATCGAAATGTGATCCCTATGCAACTGCCTGCGTGGATTCCTGAGAATCATGCCCAAGCCATGGTCGACATATTCAGGGGAAAACTCTGCAGGGAAATTTCTATCATGATGGAGAGATGGTCACAGGTGTCCCCAAACTCTGTGCAGCACATCATTAACAACTCGACTGTTGCTAGTGATGAACAGGGTTCCAGCCCCCCCCGCCAAGGCCACCGGTCCTTTAACCTCAAAAGCCTTTTGATGATTCCTAGCTTCAAGTTACCCATGTGGAACAATTGAACTTGTGTGTACCATGTCTGGCTTTCTTTCGAGGTCTATCTTCCGAAGTTTGCCAAACAGTACATTTCACCGGCTTGAGGACTGATTGGGCTGTACTATCATAACTAGGATTATGATAATTTCATGACCAATATGCACTCTCCTCTATTCCTCTTCATGTAGTATTTCATATTCTATGTACAACATTCTCTGCTAGTACTACTCCTGGTGCTGGTCATGACCTGAATTTCTGAAAGCCCCCAAAATACCCAATATGGCAATTGAACTTCAAGTTTGAAGCCTGAAGCTTGAACTTCATTTGAACCTTTAAGTAACTCTCTGCAAAACTTTAAAGTGTTCAAGATGTCAGATTCAAGCTCCTTGAGTTCAGCAACTCTGAGTCCAGGTCCTTCCCCCTTTAGGATTTCAAATGGTAAGGAGTGGAGTTTGTGAAATGTAGGTGCTGCAGCTGTGCCACTTGCAGATCTGTCAACTGTGGCATCATAAAAAAAGACTGTTTCATGTATGACCTGGTAAGTGAGGGATGTCATCACCAGGCAGGTATGAGGCATGTATGTCGCCGAACAGCCAGGTACACAGCCTTACCTGGCAAGAACAGTATTTTGGAACCATACCTGGTAATAACAGTCAGGTAGCACGTATAAATTAGTCCACCTATCAGTCAAAGTAATGTAAGCTTGATCAAAATATAATACATGTTGGAACATGGCCAGTACGACCAATGATATATGTACACCTGCCATTTGAGCACATAAAATAGTCTACAAGTCTCCGAAACCAAGTTCATCAATATCTTCCCAACCTCCCTCTCCATCCTCGTCAATATCCCCATCTCCATCATCCTCCTCTTCTGACTCATCATCGGAGACACGCTGCGCATATCCATAATCAAGTTCTTCATTGCTTCCATAGCTATCATCATCCGTGCTTTCTACATCTCCATCTAGTTTGTTCGGTTTGCTATCATCCTCTGATGGGCCATCGATTTCGCATTCTTCAAGGTTTTCATCCTTCCCATGCTGTCCAGCGGCATGTTCCTCATCGAGCGTGTTGCGATCGGTGAGGAATTGATCGGTGGCGCTTCGAGTAGATTTGTGGCCAACACCTCCCCCGCGGAAACGCATAACCATATCACGGTCGACGAACCTAGATGCAATCAGCAAGATGTAGAAGAGAAATAAAATTCACCAACATTGAGACATAAAAGTGTTGCCAGTCTTCATGATTTTCACATCGTGTGCGTGCCATTGAGTTTAATGGAAGTGGGTCTGCCGTCCTACCGTGGGCAAATGCTGGGATTAGGTGAACGCCACGAATGACTTCCTGGGGGTCAAGGAACCCGAACGCGGCCGGATCTTCACTATCAACAAACCCAACACGGTGGAGGTGTTTCGCTTTCCACCCTCCCACATGGTCCAGATCCCGACCATACCACCGAACCCAGAGAAATTCCATCCGCTGTGGATCCACTGAGCAAGAACGAGGGCCGGAATACTGAACCATTGCATGAAAGATCCCCAAGATACACCCATACCAGAAAGGATGCTTTCTATGTTCGTCGTCATCCTCATGTGCAAGAGTCATGAAGTTGGCATGTGTCTGTGGATTTAGAGAGTCCTGTGCACGTCGTAGGTCATATGTTGTATAATTTACTTGAAGGGTCTTGTGTTTGAAGATCCAATTATTTGCAAACGTAAGTTGATTTCGTTCTTCTGGACTGAAGTGGTCTTCGTCGCCTTCAAAATCACGTCCAAGCAGGCACCCGAGAAGATGGTCTTTGAGACGAGGAAGGAAATCCTAGAATAATGTAAGATTCGTTTGTAGTACATCAAAGAGATATTGTACCTTGAGCACAGGGTCGTCTTCATTGTCACTGAGCCATCTGAGCAGGTCGAGTTTGTGTCGTGTACCTTGAGAGATGTGGTGGTGCTCATAAGGAGAACTTTGGGGTAGTACTTCATCATCCTCAAAGGTTATGTGAGGGAGTGCAGCTTCAATGTCGCCATACTTGCGTTTACGTGTCCGTGTACTGGTGCCACTTGGAGCAAGCTCTTTGATGTGATGTAATAGTCGTTCTCGGCGCTGTTGCTTGGCAATACCATGCGCAAACTGTCCCTTGTGTACCCTGACATAGAACTTTTTGGTGCGCCGGTGCTCCAACTCCCCCTGATTGATGGTATGTAAGTATCATCTTCGGATTAGAGGTTACAT
>QLOK01043225.1:0-25750 GCA_003313805.1 Tricholoma flavovirens
CCTCGTCCTTCTCCCCTCGTCCGGTCGGAGTGTGGGATTCGGCCGATTTCTCAGCATCGGTATGACCTTCACCAGCGGCTTCCTTGCTGCCTTCTGTCTTGCTTACTTTCCCTTTCTTCTTCTTCCTCTTCCCACCCTCCTCACCCTCCTTCCCCTCGTCTTCCTCCTCAATTTGTGTATCAACCACCAAACACTCTTCATCTCCAGTAGGTCCCACAGCCTTCACCACCTTCTCTCGAAAACGTTTCAATTTACTGTGGTACCGATTCTGCAGTCGATGTTGCTCGCAGCGCTTGTAACGGTAAAACCCTGGGAGGAGCTTGTGGCAGTGTGAGACGGTGCACATGCGTGGAGGGAGGTGGAAGGTGGCTGTTAGGGCAAGGCAGGCATTAGAAACAAGAAGACATGAAGAAAAGGAGGTGAAAATAGGAAACATACGCGGTAAGTGTGGGTAATCCGGATGTGGGTAACGCGGCACCGAATGTGGGGTGTTGATCGCATTCGTAGGTTGTATGTTCTGGGTTAAGGTCATGGTGTTTACGTTGCTACCCACACTACTTGTTGCAACATTCGTCTTCGGGTCTATCTCCTTGAGGTCTGCAGTTTCTCCGCTTGGAGGTAGATTCATGTCATACAGTGGCATCGGCATCGGAAACGATGTACCGGCAACTATTGGAAGCGCTTCTGGGGGTAGCGAGACCTCTTCGTCAAGCATGGAGAGTTCCCATGCATGCAACTCTTCTGGCAATTCAGAAAGTGGCTATATGAGTTAACGCACCCTCAGTCCATCAACCAAAAAATCGGTCAACGAGATACTGACGCGTTCTCCAGCAACTTTTCGGCGTTCATCTTCCTTGCATCTCAAGTCAGCCAACTCGCGGTCGAATGTTTCGCGCTCCGCCTTCCACTTGGCACGCTTGGTGGTCCCGTAGGTACGGTATCGTACACGGCAGGGAGGGCACATTTTGAAGGCATATGAGGCTGGAAAGAGATCCGCGTTAGTACGAGGGGGACGAATGACGAAATACAGACCTGGAATGACGGCTTTGCAGCCTTTGACTGAGCAGAATCTTGTTGAGCCATCCACGGGGGAAACCACACTGGTGACTATCGCTGTGTCGTACGCCTGGTTATATTCAGCTGGGATAATCAAGTCCTGGCTTTCCTCGTCGCTTTCGGTTTCGTCATGGCTTTCGTCTTCCTCCTGCACGTCCGTTTTGAGAAGTGAACTGGACCTTCTCTTCGTTTTATTCCAACCAACGGTGCAGGAGTTTGTGTTTGCACGATCCGGTTCCATAAACGTGCCACCAGGTAGTCTCTGCCTGTAATACAAAGTGCCATTTTGTGGCTCAATGATGGGACTGGCCGTATTAGCGGTAGCAGGTAGCGTTGGTGCGCCAGCTAGCTCAGGGCTAGTACTAGAAATATAGGGTACTAGTGGATACGATGACATACGAGGCGGTATGAAATCCCCAGCACTTTGAGTATTGGCAGACGCAGTAGACGCCAAAGGGGATGCAGAGATGGCCTCGAAGAAAAGTTGTGGGTCGACTGCAGTGTTGTTCCACGTCGCAGTTGTGAGTATTGTTGATGGGGGCGCCTGCATCGATATATGCTCGGAAACCTGTGGTTCTGGCACCACGACACCTGGGTCGGGATTGGTACCTGGAAGAACATTCACACTGACAGTGACATCACTCTCAACATGCTCACTCATGCTTCGAATGCCAACAGCTGCCTTTTCCAATTTCCTCCTAGCTCGCTTTGTCGTAGCATAAATCCTATGTTTACCCCTACAGACCTCGCACATTTTGGTGCCAGAGTCTGGAGTGAGATTTCTCTTGCATCCGCGTACGGAACATTTCAGTGTAGCGGTATTGTGGAAACCTTGAGACAACGAGTTGGGTGTGTCTGTTGGGATGGAGTCTAGATCGCCTCCATTGGCGCTTGGCATCATCTTCAACCGCAACAGAGCCTGATTCAGTCAGTCCCATACTTGCTTGGCAGCTCGGAGTTTCAATATACTTCCTTATTCAATCTCCGTCATCCGAGTCCGAGTCTCGGCCATCAAAACGGCATTACTAGTACCTCATGGCAGACCTTTGGCGTTCATCTTCTGGAGGCAGTGGATGACCGCATTGATCCCCTGCTTAACCATCTCTACATCCTCTTCCACCACTCTCGCCACCACACCCGTCATCTTATCCGGATGCCACCTCAACAGTGAGCTTCTGATCCGATCCTTCCTCGTCACCCCACAACCCCTCACCCTCAACCCACCCAACAAAAATTCCTCCACCTTCCCCGTCGTCAAATCCCCTACCTCTACTTCCTTTTCTCCCAAATCCACCGGCCAAGGTACGTCCACAAAACTCAGATCGGCTTCAGTTTGCACACCCTCCCTTACTTTGCCATTCATCAATAACTCCTTCCACCGTCGTTCATACGCCTCCCACCTCTCAACCAATACTTTCTCAACTTCCCGCAACTTCAGGTCATCTCTGACTGCTTGGGTTCTTACTATATCCCGCCTCCCCCGTGCGTCCCGGAGTATTCCTCCGCTCCGGACCCACTCCTCCTCGCCGTGCCTCGCCTCGGCTTCTTCCTGCACCAGTTGCTGTTGCCGCAGCTCTGCGTCTCGTTGCAAACGTGCTGTCCATGCGGCTTCCCGTTCCGATTCCTCTTTCTTGCGTTGCTTTTCTCCTTCTTGCTGCTGTCTGTCCTCTTCCGAGACTTCGGAGGGCATGCTTGGTGCGTCGTCGGACATGAATGGAGATCCAGCGGGAGGAAACGCAAGATAACCCATGGTTCTGTGCTGAGGCGGCATCGCAGGACCAGGTGAGGAAAAAGCTTCTGACTTCGAAGGAGTGCTAGTCAAACTGTTCTGCACAGAGAATGACGTAAACTGCCATGCCGTTGGGCTTTTGGATACTTGGAAAGACCACTTCGGTGGGCTAGGAAAGCCCCAAGGGGTTTTCGTCGAACTCGTCATAACTTCAGAGAATGTGGCGGGAAGCAGTTAAATGAAGGGGCATGGCCTCAAGGTCTCATAGTCAACAACTGGCCCACATCGTAGGAACTTCCATTTTTGACATCGGAGTACGAAAAAGGGTCGTCATCACATGCCCGCGAACTAGGGCCGGCGTTTTCGCGTGACGTTTAATTATTAGGCCAAATGGCTTGCAGTGCGGAACACGGATTAAAGGCGTGGCCGTGTGTGATATACTCTGATAAACTGCGCCACTCCACAAATTAGTGCTTTAAGGCAATAAAGGGCGGCTATCTGAATTAGATGGACAGAATGGCGTTTATTTGAAGTTACGATGTGCAGGAGCGTGAGGGTTGAGACCATTGGGAATGTGACTCGAAATGGTGATCGAACTCTTGAGTTTATTTATGATCGACTCGGACATTGTGATCATGCTCTCCACTCTTGAAAAGCTTGAACCCCAGTGAGCACCAGCGCTGACCTGACTCAGGAGACCTACGCAAGTATGTAATCTGCTGTAGTTACGGTTTTACTCCCAGGCCGATCATCTCAGCTGATCACAGATTTTGCAGGGTTTTCAGGAAACATCTGAGTGGATCTGAGCAAAATCTAAGCATCTTCCATAATTCTCAGCTGTATCTCAGCATTACGGCGCTCAGATGGGGTGGACACTGGACAGAATGATATATTCAACTTATAACTTATATATAGTATGTTATACTACCTACACCGGCATAGCCCTGCTGCCACCTCTCAACACCAAGCAGAACTTGAACAATCTAACAAGATGTTCAGAAGAACGGCCTAGCAGCCGTGGTAAGAAGTAACCTCACGATCTCAAGCCATAAGATGCACGCTCTTCAGATGTGGTCTTCTGTCTCCTGGGCCTGTCCTAGTCATCCACTTCACAGGTGTTTTTTTTTTTTTTTTTTGAATATTCAACACTGTAGTATTTATTACTCTAGCTCGCCTCTGTTCTGCGACAAAATTTGCCTTGACCCCAACTGAAATGCCGATGGAAGTAGGATCGATTTCACTGTCCCACTGGCACATTTTCCGTTTGAAAATTCACAGCGCATACGAGTACGCCATCACGAAGAACATGACAGGAATGATCATCGCGAATGCAGCACTGTTATGCTTATCGGCTACGCGGGCCAGAATAGGCGGTACCTAGGAGATGGATAATTAGGTGGGCAAGGACTCGGGTTAGTGGAAGGTGATGTCGTGCGCACACCGTGACATGCACCACCTGCGACACCGCCCACAATACAGCCAGTGCCTCTCTGCGTAGATTGCTATCAACAACATATCAAAATGGGTCGCATGGCAGACCTTCGAATGTCTTCCTAATCCTCTGATGCCAAGCGCGACGGCCGTGGGGCTTGAAGCATACATATTACACTGGCAATTTCAAAAAAAAAAACAAGGTGATCATCGACATGCGGCAGGACCAGTGTTGCCGTGCCCAGCAACACACTGGCAGCGTTAACTTGAAATGGAATTCATGCCGAAGAGGTAGGTGAGGGTGGTCGCACGAACTTCATAAGTAGCGGCTGTAGATAACAGTCTATAACAGTTATCGGAAAAATGTCGTAATTAATTGATGGAGATAGCGATGAACCGAAACCTGAACCGCTGAATCTTCCGACGGCGAAACATCCTTGTGCAGCAGCCAAGACTCGGAACTTCGCACCTAGTGCTGAAATGATCAGTGCCTCGACCAACTTCCGTAACGTAGATGATGAATAGTATCCACTGTTCGAATGTAAGGCAGGGATAAAATAGCGAAGACTATGTACTTACGAGCCCAGAAGAGCTTTTCACGATCTTCTGTCACTCGATCAGTTTCATACGTTATCTCACACTTCGTAGCGATATTTTGTAAATTGAAGCGATTAACCACCGTTCCGTTCTGGCAAACGTAATCCAATCGACTCGGTTCTGTGGGATATGTCAGTGAACGCACCCTCAACACCCTATCATTAGTAGTAGATTCATTACTGACCGTCATTAATACGTACAGTCTATGGGTACGAGGGGAAATATACTATACAATACCTACTCCATCTGCGGTATACAAAGAAATCGTCCGTATAAACTAGTACACGCGTTTGACACGCATCTAGGGAATAACTTGATCCAAACTTGATCTATCAACTAAAATTGCCGTCGCTGCGAGGGTGTTCTGTGTCCTCCACCACGGTGGGAGGGGAGTCGCGCTTCTCGCTTCCTTCTGTATACCAAGCGCATGATATCCTCTCTCAAAACTGACATACTCCAAGATCCAGTCCGAAAATTTGTGTACGCCCAGACGAGTGACAACCCGCATATCACCACGGGGTACACTAGCCATGAGAAGACGAGGAACGCCACGAAGAGCATAGAGGATATAAGAAGTAAGGTTCCTAGAAGAAGGAGCCGTTCGCAATAGGTCACATAGCGAGTAAAGTCCGCTGTACACAAAGTTTCCCTGAACGTTGCATGAACTGCATCTTCACGGGCAGGGGTTTCGGTATCGAGGTTTGAGGATGGGGGTGTAGCAATACGAAAGCAAACTGCAGTAGCACGGCCTCCCACCAAGATGATGCCGAAGTGACAGCCTATGGCTATGGAGGCAGGGAGCATGCCAATATTAAGGATCTGTCGTTTATGGCTAGAACTTTGGGGGTTGATGATACTGATTGCGAACGAAAGAAAAGACACTATTAGGCCCACTGAGAACGTCGACTAATAATTATAATTTTAGAGATGTCGAAGACAGGATGAATCATGATGCGGATACGCACAACTAGGACGAAGGTGGCAAACTGGGCAGCTAAAGCCTTATATCTCTCGGCAGCGAGTTCCATACGGTCTTTTGGAGCTCCAGGATAGGATGGACCTTGCATAAGGAATGTAAGATCAAAGACTCTAAAATGGTCGGCAAAAAACCTTTAGGTACAGCAGTGCCATTACTGACCGCGGAACTGCCGTTGGATGGACTTCGTGCGTTTGATGGGGTCGGGTTTGAATTCGTAGTGGGTTGGAGACCCAAAGTTGCGTTGAGAAAAGTCATTCTGAAGGCGAGGGAATAGGAGTAGGGAATCAGGGACACCCACCAATTAAAGTTTTATAGTCGAAAGCCGGCGTGTGATTTTCACGCTTCGATTTGCTGTTATCCATCTCTGGCTATGTTTCTCGAAAAAACTCCCGTCATGCGCGGTACTAGTATTGGATTGATCTCTCTGTCGATCGGTCAGCACGCGTTGACGGAGCGGTTTGTACGTTCAAGGGTCTATATAAGAGATCGGCATGGACAGCTGACCAAAGACGACCCTGCAACATAGGCTTCCATCGAGATAGACTGTAAAGAAAGCTGAGAATGTTTCAACAACGCACGGTTCCGCAGTAACAGCGCCCTGATAGCAGTCACAGCCGAAGCCATAGGATGGGACTCAATGGTTCCCAAACAACCAATTTAGGCGAGAACTAGTCAACGCGGGCTACTAGTGTTGTCATCGGGCTCGCCCACACGTGGCATTCGCCTGGTGCATTGCCATCTTTCGAGTTATAGCCTTTAGTCTGGCAGTTTTCCTGTAGAAACTGAATAAGTAGTGTACAAAATGACCAGGAGGCTGTTGCAGAACTTGAACCACAAACTTACCCGTTCTCACGGTGGCGAGTTTGTCCTCGGCGACTTTCACAGGCTGAAAATTTTAGCACAAAGATGGATGGAGGGTATCGGAATGGTGTTAGTTGATTTTGGTTGGTGTAATGAAGAGTGGAGTAACCAGATACCACAGTTTCCGCAGTAAATAAAGAGCATCCATAGCAAGAGTTGGTGGCCAATGGCCTTATCGAGAAGAGACATGACTTCAACTGGCTTATTGGCTGAGGTCGGCTCTCACTACCAGACGGCGGCACCTGGTTCTCGTGAGCGTCATCGTGGGCGTGACAGCGATGGTGGCTCGTATTCCAATATGTAGCTGCAGATTGTCGAGCAGGCTCAAGGACATGATAACCAGGGCCTCGCAGCCGCGATTCTCCTGATGCCGAATCATGGAATGAGTCACACTAGAATAGAATCCATGTGGTGGGGACGTGAAGCACCAGGACTTCATCGTTGGAGTCTTGGAGATGGCGTTGTGTACATTTCAAGATCAAAACATAGGATGAGGTGGGCGCAGAAATCAGTTCTAGACAACGGTGGTTGAAATCTGTTGACTTCAGAATGTGGGGAAATTTTTAGAGAAACGGACATGGCGATTATGAAATCTTTAGTTTCTCCATGGCAGTGTGCAGTTGGAAGTTGTTGGGATTTTGGGAATCTGTAGATCCTGGAGGTTATGCTAGAACATACTAAGAGGCGACAATAAGAGTCAGGGAGAAAGTCGGCCTGTTGATGTTTAGTCAGTAGCCTCGCCGGCGGGCATCAGTTGTAACACTCACGACTATGACAATTGAGAAGATATCCATGCATGGCCGTCAGACCTTATACAACGCGAGGTGAATAAATAAACCAAGAGCATAAGTAAGCATGATTTGAAGTATAGGCGCTCGGGATCAGTGGAATATCAAAAGGCGTAGAAATCACTAGGAGAATTGCCGTTTCGCTGCCATGGGAAGTTGTGTCGAGCATTTCGATGGGCAAAACTTGGAGTGACTCTGCTGCTCGGCTGACTTGGTGATATAGTTTAACTGTCAATCCTGCCAGGTACAGGAATATGCCAGCTTGAGGGTGGGTCCGACGAATGATAGGGCATTGCGTGCCTGTGATTATAGCGTTTCCGTGTCAAGGTGGGACGTTGATGTAGTACCGGTGCAAGCAGATTTTCGACCCGAAGAATTGGGAACACAGCACCCGGGATATTGGGAGTTCGACGGTCCGATGTTGAAACGTTGAAACGTTGACCTTCGGTGGAGCGAGATCAGTCAGTTGGCACCGCCTGGATGGAGTCAGATTGATTTTTTGGCTTGCTTAGTCAGCTCGTACCTCAAGTTCTATCACTTCATATGGAAGCCAGTGAAAGCCCAGGTGGAGACACCACCTCTCGAGTGCAGTACTCTCAAGGAGAGCCAAGTGCTGGTCGAAATCGACGAAATAATCGATACAGCACCGCGACATCGAGCGGCCGTTCGAAGACAATCGTCGATCAGAAACAATACCATGGACTACCTAGAGGTATTGTAAATATCCAGTCAACATCAGAATCATCGATTACTGTGTCTGAAGCGCCAGCTGTAACGGTCACCGGCGATTCTAGTGCAGCTCCACCTCCAAAACGCAATCCCAGAAATAGAGATAGAAATAGACTACCAAATGCCAATGCAAGCACCCCTCCCACCTCCGGCCCAGAAAAATCAAATAATAATGGTCCGCCCGGCGATAAGTCGCGTCCCAGCAGAGGCGGGTTCAAACGTGGTGCAAAATTTAATGCTGGGTTTACTGAACCTGACGCTACACCTTCATCGGCGTCGAAACCTTCGGAAAAGCATAAATCCAAGCACAGACATACCCTGGATCCAGAAACACTAGACGATCTCACTTCACGTCTTATATACGCACTTCGCACACCTCCATATCCCGACTGTCCTATTTGCTTTTCTCCAATTCACCCTGCACAACCTACATGGTCGTGCTCTCCTTCCATACCAGTTATCCGCTCTGATGTTGACGAATCCGACGAGCAACAGTATTGTTGGACAACTTTCCACGTGAAGTGTATCGGTTCTTGGGCGACGAGGAGCGTCAAAGATATAGCTAATGCTTGGCGAGCCCGTGGCGAAGAAGGCCGCAAAGGCGAATGGCGGTGTCCCGGGTGTCAAGCGAAGAGAGAAATCGTACCTTCTGGATATTGGTACGTGTATTATGCGACTATTTCCGTATATAGTCTAGCTTATACTCCCCCACAGGTGTTTCTGCAACTCCACTCCCGAGCCTAAACCACCTCGCCTCGCTACACCTCATTCTTGTGGGAATCCATGTTCGCGTGTACGTGAGTGTGGTTGTGGGCATCCGTGTCCCTTGGCGTGTCATCCAGGACCATGTCCTCCCTGTCAAGTGACTACGCAGCTACAATGTTACTGTCCGAAGAAGAATGTGCTCGCGTTCCGGTGTGGGCATGGTACGAAGGGAAGTGGGAGAGACCTATCTTGTGGGGACGTATGTGGCCGGCCGCTGGCGTGCGGGAAGCATACTTGTCAGAAGGTCTGTCATGATGGCGATTGTGGTTCTTGTGCCATCAAAGAAGTCGCGAAATGTTGGTGTGGTAAGGAAGAGAAAGAGATCGGCTGCGGAGAAGGCGATGCTAAGGTTTGCTCTGTTGAAGATGAGGCGGAGTGGATTGGTAGGTTTGGATGCTTGGATTTATGTGGAAGGTTTGTCAGGCTATTCCTTCCTCAGACTCGAGTTGATCGAATTATCGTTTAGGTTATTCGACTGCGGGACTCATAAATGCCAAAAACCCTGCCATCCGCCTTCCCACCGACCTGCACACTGTCCACACTCGCCCTCGAAAATAACACATTGTCCCTGTGGGAAGCGACGTGTCCCTTCTTCGTCAGCAATCGATACCGACCCCACAGCTTTCCCTCCACGCAGCCACTGTACATCCCCTATCCCGACATGTACGTCATCTTGCGATAAACCCCATCCGACCTGTGGCCACTCCTGCGTAGCGACATGTCACACCGGCCCATGTCCGCCCTGTTCTGTCTCCATCGTTAGACCGTGCCGATGTGGTGCTACATCTAGGGCCGTTCGATGTTATGAGCTCCGTCGATCCGATGGTGATGGTGATAGTGGAGATGATGGTCCCGAAGTTCTTTGCGACAAACCGTGCACGGTACTTCGTGCATGTGGTCGTCATCAATGTCGACGACTTTGCTGTCCTCTTGCATCCCTTGCATCGGCGGCTGGAAAAAAGGGGAAGAAACGCGCGAATGGGTCCGAATTGGGTGTGGGCGAAGGGCAAGGCGGGCCCCACGAGTGCGATCTTATCTGTGGGAAGACCCTTTCGTGTGGTAACCATAAATGCGAGGAGAGGGATCATAAAGGGGTTTGTCCACCCTGCCTCAGGAGCTCTTTTGAAGAGGTAGGATCTCTCTGTCTCTCTGGAGAATGGTTCTGATATTCTTTGTACTAGGTGGTATGTTATTGTGGGCGTACCATTCTTGAACCCCCAATCCCATGCGGAACGCAAATTCGATGTACCTACCAGTGCCCTCGCCCCCCACATCCATGTGGGCATCCCCGCACTCACCATACATGCCACGAGGAGCCATCGCCATGTCCGCCTTGTCCCTTCTTGGCGACAAAGAAATGTGCCTGTGGAAAGAAGATGGTGGGTAATGTCAGATGCTCTTTAGAGACTGATAAAGTTTCTTGTGGGGTCGTTTGCGGCAAGTACGTCGATTGTCGATTTGGTCAGACCACCCACCACTGACTTCTGTTTGTAGACTTACGACGTGTGGGTTTCATCACTGTGAACGACTGTGTCATGGTGATGTATGCGGGCCTTGTACTGCGCCGTGTGGGAAGTCACGAAAGCTCTGGTATTTTTGTTATCCAAAAACGAAGGTTTAAAACTAATTTTCCATTACAGTTTACCTGCACACCACCCTTGCACACACGCGTGTCACGCACCATCCGCCTGTCCCCAAGATGACCCTTGTCAGGCTCTCCTCACCCTTACATGCTCCTGCGGACGCATCCGCCAAGCCGTACACTGTGGTCGAAGTTCTTCGAATACTGCAGGTGCCCAACGGGCTCCACCAAAATGCAACAACGAATGTAGTATTGCGAAGCGGAATGCAAGGTTGGCGGACGCGTTGGGGATTACTCCGGAGTCGAGAGAGAAGGTTGCCGCAGTTTCGTATCATGAGGAACTGGTCGCCTTCGCCAAATCCAACCATAAGTTCTTGGGGGTGGTCGAGAAGGCTCTTGCGGAGTATGTGCCTCGTACTTGAATTCTTGTTTTTATTGATTTTCTCACGTTCGTGTTTTTAGGTTCGTGAATTCGGACAAGAAGACTCAGGTACTGCCGCATATGCCGCCCGAACGTAGAAAATTTGTACATGATGTAAGTTATTTTCCAAATCGATTTCAGCCGCACATGATCCTTACTCTCATCTTCAGCTCGCGGTTGTATATAGACTGGACATCCAGATGGTAGACCAAGAACCACATCGAAGGTTTGAGCTCACACCTTCCACGACTTCTAGTTTGACATTTTGCTGAATATCATGACTTGTAGTGTTCAACTCTTCCGCCGCCTTGACACTCGCATCCCAAACCCATTATTGTCAAGCACCATCACATCTTCAAGTGCAGCACCTCCAAGCCTAGGCAAACTTGTGGACATGAGGGGCTCGGCTGCAGGCTCATCGTGGCGTAGCGGTTCGACGCCATCCTTATCTAAAACATCCACGGCCCCTCCTGCTTCTGGCCCTACACGTCGATGGTCATCAACTGTGGCTCAACCGACACCTGCTGCCACGACGCCCAAATCCGTGGCTCCTCCTGGCGGTTCAGTTCGACCAACCAGTACTAACATTTCCCGCACAACGACGCCTGCTCCGGCTCAGATTGATCACAATCAAAGCGAAAATATTCCCGATAATTGGGAGGATGATGTCTAGATAGATAGCAGGGAAATAGATTCTTGATCCTATGTCGCGAGTCATTAAATACATACATCCAGGGAAAATTAATCTTGATTTAAGGGGAGTGCCACCAGTTCGAAAAGTCTGATCTGTCCATACAGCGCCTTGGCCCGCTCCCATTAATATCACAACTTTCAACTCTTTCCCCACCCCAAATACATCTTCACCCACCCACCCCCCCGGGCGCTGTTCATCTCTGTTCAACTCAGAAAAAGATACTTATCTCTTAAAGCCGGGTCGACGTTAAGAAAACTCGAATAGGATTTGTATTGTCCCCCGACTCAGCAGGGACACAAGCAGCTATTTTGTTGGCCAGGCTTCAAGTACGAAGGCACGGAGCAGGATCTGAATGTGTCGTTAAGCAGACCATCAAGTTATTGGCGCAATAGAAATGTGCGATTTTGTGGTTCGACATTGGTATAAAACCCTCCTACGACGAGGTGGCACATACTGTATGAGCGGATCTGGAATCAGCCAACATTGAGTCATCAAACCCTCTCCCCACTGTTTTGTACCCTAGAATCAACTTCCACCCACTCATCAATCGCCTCTGTCTCTTCCTCATTCCCATTGTCGACACATCGACTAAATAGTCCTCCCATACCTCGAACAGTCAGCCGCACCCTTACAACGACAATCGACCGCACCACAACGAAAATGACGCAGTACGCGACACCAATGCCAATGATCCACCCTGCAAGGCGGGCGTGTTGTGTGTGTGGATTTAGGAACTTGTACGCTATGGGTTTAGCGTATTTGATTTGGTATGTACGAAGAATAGGACAGGTAAAACGCACGATAAAAACCCTGATCTGCCTTGGTTATATACGCCACTCCTAGATAGCCACCAAGAATAAGTAACCCACAGGGTAGAGTGATCCACGGTGCAGGAGGGGTATTGGTAAAGAAGATCTCAAAAACAGCGAATGGTGTGTTCAGAGCGTGGACAGAAATATTGCTCCATGCTTCGCAAGGGTCAGTAAAGGAAACACCAGAGGGAAAAGGACATACCAGAGAACCGTGTTGAAAATGTTGAATTAGAAGACAGGATAGCCCAATAAACGATTGTCACCAGAAACGCTATTGCGAGTTACAGGACGATATTCTCAGTATCATTAGTGCTCCGAAATTGCAGAGTACTTACGAAACGTCACCGCCGTCACTCCTAACCATACATGCAGGAACTGTAACGGACCAGGCCATTTCTGAAGTGGGTACACGTATCCGTATCCGTTTGAAGAGGTTGAATGAGGAACACGACTTCGGCCACGCGCATGAAAAAATGTCTGAATTCCAGCAGCCCAGAAGTAAGCGCAGAGGCCGATATATGAGAGCCTGGTGAAATAAGAGAAGTAGCTGGCGGATTGAGTTCCTGGTCAGCAGGCTTTGATACATATATCCATAGCGGAGATGACCAACCTCCTCCCATTCCCCGATTCAATGGACCCCCATGCAAGGCTGAAAATGAGTGTAAAGAGGGTGTAAAAGGCTAGTGCGAGCCGCAGAAAAGCAAGTCTGAAAGGAGTAAGGAACGGAAGAGGTGATGTGACATAGTTGTACGCGAGGTCGAACGGTATAGCGGGTGAGGCCCTGTATGATTTTTTTCTACGGCTGATGGGGTAGCAGTCGAGCAGGTTCATGATGTACCGTTCGTGTCAGTTAGGTCAGGGCAAAGCTGTGAATTTACAAAGAATCCAGGATAGGGCAGTTGTACCACTGACTGACTGACAGGTCTGGATTGTAAAACAAAAAAAAACAAAAAAAGAGGGGATCGCCAACGAGAAGGAGGCTGACAAGATGAGAGACGATAGCAAGGGAAGAGCCTTGTGGTAGAACGAACTTGAATGCCATGGAATCATGATCAACTTGAAAAGTCAAATTTCGGAAACCGCTGCTCGACCCTGACTGTACGCAACAAAATCAATAAGACAAAGTCATCATCAATTTGGCGCCCCATTTGTTAGTCTGTGAAACACTACTTACTACTATTCATCATATAGCTATATCAGATTCGCCCGGCCCTTCATATCCATTTATACATGCACGCTCCCTCGCCGACGAATCGGACCAATCACCACATCATGCCTCACTTCCCTATAGCATCCTCACCGAAGGCCTCCCATCATTCTCGCCATGTGAATCTGCTTCGTCAGGGAAACAGCTGCGCGCAGCCACCAACCGCCACGGCTGTAGTACATTGATGCATCCTGTTCGCTAACTTTGCGTTTTACACCGGTTACAACCAGTCATACGTCAATCTCGATCTTGAGAAAGTTAGATCTATACACGCGCTGTCACATAGTCGACACCCCACATGAGCTTTGCTCTAGGACGGAGAGTGCTAACGCAGGCGTCGTACCTGTAGTGTTCATATGTCCACTTCGGCCATTTGCGGTGGAGTTGTTCGCCAAGCTAATGGTGCTTCCGTGGCCAAGTGGCTTCTCTACAACGCGATCCCCATCGGGATGATGGCGTAGATATCAGGTGTTTGGTGAGGCAATTAACGAGAAGCGGAAGGTAAGAGAAAGAGAGCGTGAGTGTTCCACTGGGTCATGGAAAAAATTTCGAAGATCTTTACAGGGTTTGACGATAATCCTAAAACGTTCTGTGAAAACTCGTAAGGTGTCGAGTGAACGGCCCGAAACAAGCTGCACTAGAAGCGATCTGAAGCCATTTGTTACCTGTAGGCCTTGACGAAGTCGCTGAATATGAGTCAACAGTCGAGCAACCGGCATCTACTATCAATTGGAGATGATGCCCGTGAGCTTCCATGCATGTTTACTTATGATGGGGTGGGGCGGACTTGATGAGCTAGGCGATAGCATTATGTAGGGATGGTACGAATACAATGGATGCAGGAATACAATGCTATATATGAATCAATCTGGCACCAATCACGAGTATGGAGGATTTTTGAGACAAACCGGGGAATATCCTCTATCGCTCACTGACTCCCATCAACTGCCTGACCCTCGTTCAGATTCGCCTTCTCGTCGGGGTCTAGCCAACTCTCTTCAACCGTGGCCTTTACCCGCCTGACGTACTCCTTCATGTTTTCCCGGTACAGCTGTGCTGCCTCTGCGTTGGCGGGGCTATTTGGGTTCGGATCATGTAGGAGACTTTGTATGGAGGTGAGGATCGCGGCGACATCGTATGTCGGTGACCAGCGATTCTGCAGGATATCTAAACAGAGTTCGCCATTTGCATAGACGTTCGGATGGAACATTCGTGAGAGAAACTTGACAGAAGGCGGTTTGTTAGGATATGACTCCTCGAAAGTCAGCAGCAGCTTGAATGTGCCATCTTCGAATGGGGTGTCGGCTGTCGTTATTATAGATACAGTAAGAGAACAAAACAACGACTTGAAAACGCTTACCCGGCCCAAAGATGACCGCATTCCATAGCATGATGTTGTCGGGACATGGGCTTCCAGAGATGCCACCAGGCGGGTCACTCGAGAGTCGTTTGAAATCGCGAATAAGGCGTCTTCTGCAGTTTGTCGACTAAGAAAGCAAGTGTATTCAGAATGAGAATACGAGGAGGGCAAGATGACAGACCATTGGAGAAAGGCAAGATGAAAGTTCTGACAAAGTTAGAGTGATTGCATAAGGGAACAAGTTGACTGTACCCCATCATGGCATCCGAAACGACCGCCTCCCAGACGGAGCTTAAAGCACATAAGGTACCTTTGCCTTGGAGGGATCAGTGCTCTGCGTGCGTATCCTAGTAGTTCTCCTAGCGTTGAAGCTGATCTCGGCGCTGCTTTCATCCCTCTCAAATCATCTACTCTCTTCAAACCCGTAGTCTTCTCTTGCCTCTCAACGTCTGTCGTAAGCAAACGTATTACATGCCTTGGGAGTGTGACCACGAGCGTCATACGTACGAAAAGTGGGTATCACTCTTTTCCGTATCTCCCCGCCAGACCATTCATGTTTTTTTTTTTTTTTTTTTTTTTTTTTTTTTTTTTTTCCGTGTCAAGATGCCAATATGATGAGTGCGTGTTTTCCATGACATAGTAAGATGAAAATGTTTTATTTACTCGACCTCTGTCCACAGCTACGTTCGTCGGATGAAGGCGTTGTCGAAGCAAAAATTAGCGGCTGCTGAGGACACCGAATAGACGACTGCACATCATGAATGGAACTTCATTGTCAAGCCGACCTTAACCCCAGTGGCGGTCTGACCCACTTTCATTTTATTGGCGAGAGACCTACTACGCCGTACTGTGTGAATTAACGTCGCTGGTCTTTCGTCGATTGCGACGGTACAGTACGCTCAGTAACGAAGTTCGGACCGCGGAAATGACTAGACATAGAGCACTCACTGTCTGGTGAATTTGTCAATACTATACTTCCCCTGAATCTAGGATGTTATGTCGGACTGCTACTAGTAACTGTTTGCATTGTGCCAGCTGGCATCTTGCTCATAAGATAGAAATCTATTGCAGCCAAGAGGTCGGCTCAGCGACCATCTTCCGACTCGCCGATTGAGCACTTTCGAGTTCATTGAGCAGTTACCTTGTTCAATTTCTGTCCAACATTACGTCCAGCGTGATGGCCCCTTGTTCTGTACAGTGACCCTGCTTTTGTTCAGGCCTGTTTACCATCATATTTGTGTATTGCAAGCAATTGTCTTTCATCTTTCAAGTTCAAGCTGTTGTGCAATACACCGCTTTCATGGTGAACAATGGAGCCGCGACCTTCAAAACCGCCCACTGAGAAAATGATGGGATCTATACTTCTCGCTCTTAACTCTCAACTCCATCATCATCTGTGACAATACAGCTGCTTTACGGTTTCTGCCATCAGAATGAGCAGGATATCTCTTCGGTTAAGTTCTAAGCTCGTTCGCCTGGGGAAACTTACTCTGGGGCACTGGGAAATCTTTGCACGTAATATTTCAAAGAAAACTGGATCCAAATCTCGGACCTCTTCCAGTGCTCATACCCGCCAAGACACCTCAGCTGTCGTCTCTACCTTGACTTTCCACAAGTCTGACAACGGTCATGGCAATGTTCGTACCGACTACGAGGATACGCTAAAGGACAACTTGAACATCACATCGCAAACAGGTCGTAATAAGGATGCCACTAGGGAGAACGAGGGACCTTGCTACTTAGAGAAGCCCTCCCAAAACGAAGTGTTGCGGGAAGTGAAAGTGGATCCAAGCGAGCGTGATATCCCCGATCATATACCCGACTTTACAAGCAGATATACTCAGGTGAAGAAGCATGAAGCCCCGCGACGTCACCAAGCAATTCAATCATCTGGACCGGAGATCACTAACGTCGAGTCACATACAGATGCGGTTTCTGTACTACCTTGGGTCCCTGAAGAGGTTTTTTTCAAGCAAGGATCGTCATACAACTGGCCTCGTGGATTCATTAATCGCGGCTCATTCGGCTCGGTCTTTCTCGTCCGTCATCAAAGCCGAGGTGATATAGCTGCCTTGAAGATTGTGAATATTCGGAAGAGGGATCCGAACGTTCTTGTACGAGAAATTGCTGCGCTAACCCGAATTCGTGAGAAAAGTAACCGGTTTGTGTTGCGACAACCTCTGGGAGTCGGGGATGTGATATGGATTTCTGACGGTGGTCATGTACACCTTCTCTTTGTAAGTGCTTGTTCTCCCACCTGGCATTTTTTTAAATTGTAATATGCGATGCTTTAGGATCTTTATATCGGAGATCTCTATGGATACTCCGGACGGCCGGAAGTCATTGACGAACGATTCCTGGGACTTGTCATCACAGAATTGGTGGGTTATATGGTCCACATCAAGATGTCTATTGAACCTGCGAAACAGCACTCTGGTCTAGCTCATATACACGGATTGGGATTTATTCACAAAGACCTAAAGCCTGATAATGTCTTAATAGACCGTGATGGCCATTGCGTCATTGCAGACCTAGGAGGTTGTGACATTTTTCCTGGGATTTCCCCAACGGAATCAGTCTCGCGGCGTGATCCTGGGGTTATAACGCCCGAATTTGCTGCACCAGAGCTCTACCAACGGGATGATAAGACCAAGCAGATTACTTATACTCAGGCCGTGGACTTGTGGTCTCTAGGCGCTACATTATGCGAGTTAATTACGCATGACCTACCAAAGCAGCTAGGACGGCCGAATAAATCAGAAGATGATGGAGAGGACGGATATTTACTCGAGGCTTTGGGCCTTGAACCCGACAACATTTTCACGACGCTATAATCATTTGCTTGTCCAGACGGAATCATCGAGGTGGTCATGGAGGTTCGTTCCACTATATTTCGCGCGTCCCAAACCCTTAAATGGCCTAGCTCTGCCGTATAAGTCCCCAGAGACGGTTGGACATCAAAGGTCTTGACTATAGAATCCATGAGTGTAGTTGGAAGTGAGTATATATGTATGCCCTCGACGACAGCAGCTACTGATCCTTGCCCGGAACCAGCATACCCTTAGGCCATTATCCACGTAAGAAACCAAATAACTTGTACTCCCCGGCTTACTGCTGACCTCTCTATCCCGTCATCGCGACCAGCATTTCCGATCGATCGCAACAAGTCGGCGGTTGTCTTGCCAAGAACGTTTAGGTCCTTCGATTCAGATGAAATGGAACTAAACGAAGACAGTACAGATGCAATCGCCGAGTTTTACAGAGAACTCAACGATCAGAGGTTATCAGTCCCCAAACTTGGCAAATTTCTGCCTGATCATGCAAAAGTGCCACCAATTGAGAACCTTAGTAGACGTAGATGAATTGTTAATTGTAACAACTGTAACACTGAGTCAATTATCATAGACTATATCTTTGTAATTCGATCGTACTGCATTCTGCTAACTCGAACAGGATAGATCATAGGGCAATAGAATATCACGATATCCAACCTACGAGCTATCCCAAAACTAAGCATGTTACAATTGTCCTGTATTACTCTGTGGGTCTTTATGTAAGAGACAAGAGAGTCATTTGCTAAAGGCAATCGATATTGCGAAGAGGACTACTCAAAGAAATATCATTCCTCCTGAATGGAACGTGCGGTAATATCAAAACAATTCTTCCTCCTCCGGCCTCCAGTTCTTAGCTTGATCCCAATACCCTTTCAGCTTCTCCCCGAGGACCTCCTTTGCATCTCGATCAGTAGGACAACTCTTTCCCTTGAATCCGTTAAACGCCCTATCCCTCAACTGCCCCTCCCAAACCAGATAGCATGCGTTGTTTTCCAACGATTGGCTTGGATCTCCATCTCCATCTCCATCCTCCGCCTTGGTCTTTCCATGGCCAGCCCCGGAGGATTCATCTTCCACGTCAGAGGTTGGTTCCTCAAGTTCGACATCTTCAGCTCCACGAGGACGAGCGGCCTCAGTCCATGCAATCCGATTAAGGAGCAGCCGCTTGTATTGCTTGATGGCTTTGCCCGAACCCTCGACGTACACCATGTTGAACTGGGGATTGAAGATGGTAACACCCGTCAAACTCAACTGTTCGGCATTCTTGCGTACTTTGAACTGATGTGCCGGATCTGAGAGAACCTTAATCCTGAACAAGACATCAATTCGAATGTTAATCAGTTACTGATAGCACATCAGCACATACTTGAACACGGCTCCATGGATACCCTTCTTCTCCTGCTCGGCCTTCTTCAGCTCAATCTTCTCTCTTCGCTGCTCGTCCGTGAGTTTACGCTCGGCATTCATCTTCTCATGACCGTGTCTTCTCATTGCCACTTCGCGTCTGACACGAGCTTCGACACGGGTTGGGTCTTGCACAGCATCCGACGTGAGGACTTTCATCAAATTCTTGAGGCCGACTGGCGGAACAAAATTCAATATATGAGCCCTTTGAACGAAAAGGACATACCTTTAGGCGGGTCAGGGGGTAGAAGACCCATTCTGGTGCGATCTCTCTTATCCTGAAGTTCAGAAGCACGTCGTAGCTTTCTCATCTTTTTTTGTTCCTGTAGCAAAGCATGAATTAGTGGAGGTTACAATACATGGGAGAGGCCATACCCTCGTGGTCAGTTTGATCGGCTTTAGCGCCACCTTGTTCTTCTCACCGGGTGCGGGGATGGGGATGGGATGCTGAATGTATATTGTTATAGGAGAGTTGGACGTTTTAATACGAAGTTTATCCATCCCAAGAGCAAGATCGTCATAATTTTTGTTCGGTAACAATGCCGCATCCCACCATTCCGCCACTGGAGGAGGAGCTCGCTAGGTGGTATGTAAGACACGGGTAATGGATCATAACAAGAGAAGTAAACCTTGATATTCTTTTCCACGCCCATCTCACCGTCGAGACCAGCCTTACGTGCACTCTCCGCGATACGCTGCTTGAGGGCCTCTAATTGACTTTCCTGCCTCATCTGATTTGCAAGGGCAACATATTTTCCCTTGGGATTAAACCTGAAATTGCGGCCTGTACGTTCTCGTGGTGCGCCGTCAAATCCTGTGTCCTTAACAGCAGCAGCATAAGGATTAGAAGATTCCGGCGTGGGTACTGGGGTTGGAGCTGGGGGTGGTGTGGGAACGTTGCGTGTGTTCGCCTAGTACGAGGAGACTCATCAACTAACACGGTATAGTTATAGGTAAGCACGGACCTTGATAGAGGCAAACTTGGGTTGCATAGGCTTGTATCTGTCCTTCTTAGACTGAGGTAGCGCAGGTGTTGTATCCAACAACAACGGATGGGCGGCCATCTTCAAACCCGCACCTTGTTGAGTCTGTTCAGATGGACGGCTCTTTTTTCCACTTTGAGGTATGGACTGTAATTTTCAACGGATCAGCATGGATAAGGCAAGCAGAAGAACGCCATCACCATGTACGGGTTATCCTTTACAGCAAGCTTAGTTTGTGCATCAGCAACACGACGCTTCGCTTCCGAGACTCGACGTGCAATATCATCGATAGCAAGGGTATTGACGGGCCCAGGAGACGCCGTCGCTGGTGTGGGACCGCTGGAGACCGTTGGTGAAGAACTCGCGGCCGTGGAAGATACCATTGTGACAGCAACTTTTGTGGGCACTGGCGCTCTGACGGGCGGTGTCCAGCCCAATGTGGAGGATTTCATTGCAGCAAGTTTGGCAGCGATCTCTGCCCGTTTTTGTGCGATTAGGTCAGTATTAGACACCTGCGATAATCATGAGTCATTATGTCGGACATTTGAAGATAAGCACTTACGCCTATAGTAATTGTCGATTCATCGGTAATAGTCTGCAGGTGAAAAAAGGTTATAGAAACATGTCAGAAACTGATTCGAGGAAGGCTCATTCACCTTGAGATGAAAGGGATTCACTCACATCGCTAGACGAACCAACCAACATCAGCCGTCTATTGAACATGAAGTGCGAATGTGAACAATAACCATACCTTTTAAGTTTTTTACAGCTGGAGGTTTCCCCATTCCCTTCAAACGGTCTTTTCTTGTCGCTCATTTCGTGGGTATGATAGTAGCGATTGCCTCTGTGTTTGACGGTGAGAGACGAAAGGCAAAAGGCGGCTTCTTACATAAGCAATGTTTTCTCTCCCCTCTCTCTCCCGATCGCTGTGGTCAACGGTTGCTAAACCGCTATCGACTTCACAGAGGATCATAACGGCCCTCGGTCCCCTGAGCATATTCAGTCGAGGTCGTGCTCAACTTGCGCCGCGGCAGGTGCAGCACATCAGGCGGCATAAAGGACGCATACCGATTCCCATTGGGGGCTCGACCAAGGGAACAACTCTAGCGTATGGAGAATGGGGTATTAGAATCAAAGGCAATGGTGCTCGTCTGAGTGCGAAGCAACTTACGACCGCGGAGGAAGTTATAAAGAAGAAAATGAAGGTCATCAAGGGAACGAAGATATTTCTTCGAGTTTTTCCTGATATCCCTGTTTGCATCAAGGTGAACAAGTCGCGATATACTCTCGCCCTCGAATCTAATACCGTTTAACAGGGTAACGAAACACGTATGGGCAAAGGTAAAGGGACCTTTGAGTACTGGGCTACGCGGTTGGTCTACTGGAATATAGCAGTACTAGCTGAATTTACAACATATGTTCCAGTGTCCCAACGGGGCGTGTAATCTTTGAAATTGGCGGTGTTCCGATCCGAGAAGAGCTTGCTAGAGAAGGTACTTCGTGTGACTCAACACTGGCCCGTTTACTAGCTTACCTTCGGTCATCAGCTCTTCGCCAAGCCGCAGACAAACTACCTACCACCATGGAGTTCATTACCCGCTCGACGCCACCACGATTAGGCAATCTACTTCTGCATCCAGCCCAACCAAAACGAATTAACCCATCACCGACGATGGTAGAATCTACCAATACGGTACAAGACGCGTTATCATCGTCTACGTGATGTCACCTATGTACTGCATTAGAATTACAGGTATGAACAAGCTCGTTTGTTGACTGTCGCAGTATTGGCCCAAATATGTTCAATACTACTTAGTAGGGTCTGTACTCTTCAAGTAATGATACAGATGTATCGTTTGAGAATTTCATTCGGAAGCAGAAAAGCCAACGTACAAGTCGTTACAATTTTTTTGAGATCGTTACTAATATACAAGTAGTATTACAGTATTGCACTAACGAAGGAACGACTGCGATCTACGCGTCTAAGTGAACGTCTTGCGCTATCTATGCCGCCTGCGACTTACGATTCTGTCTCTATTTTCATCATCATCTGGGTCAAGATCCTTGCCACATGACCAGACGCTTCACGGACCATGTCAATCTGCTCTGCCACAACCTTGTTGAGTATCTTGCGGTCGAATTTGTCGGGATGCCATTTCATGATCTCGGCCCTTAGCCGATCTTTCGGGCTCTTGACGGGACGCAGGGGGTGAAGCAGGAACTCCTCCACGGCGGAATAAGTGATTTGGTCAGGGCGAGTGATATGTGCGAGGACGGGCCAAGGCATCTGACCGAAGTGAATAGGTTCTGTGCGCTCACATATCTCGCTTTTGAGAGCATCCCACTCGTTGTCGTAGCGAGCAAGAAGATCCGCCGCTTGCTCAGCCGAAAGTTTGCGAGGTGTCGCAGGAAAGTTGGTACGAATACGCTCCTTGGCAACACGGTGTGCGTTTTTGGCGAAAAGGCGTAAAGATTCACGGCGTCGCTTCTCCACCCGTGCCATCATCTGTCGATGTTTCTCGAGCGCGATCTGCATACGCTGCCTCTCCTTTTCTCGCTTGATCCTTTCTTCCCTCGCCTTGCTTAGAGCAGGCGCTTGTTCCACGCTACGAGCCACAAGCTCGCGGGCTTTAGTGAGTTCCTCTCTAAAAGCACGGGTGACATGCAAGCGTTCAAATTGCTGCAAGAATATCTGGTCGTCGTTGTAGACCGCGGCAGGTGAAGGTTGAGTGTTCTTATCAACCTCATGTGTAGGATTGTCGGACGTGAGTGGATGATTACGCGGTCGGGTTGGCTGAGCGTCTCTGGCGTGTATAGAGCGGCGAGCTTTGAGGGACTTCTGAGGGCGGATGGATCGGCCATCGACTCGGTGAGGTCCAAGGCCTGCAGCGTATCGCTTGCGTGGGGGAGGTGGAAGTCTGGAGTATGGTGATGCTCCCGACGGGGGTGGGACGCTGCAAGGGGTGCTACAGCGGATCCTGTGGGTGTTGATGGGGGTAACGGAAATGTGGCGAGGGCGACTGAAGAAATTGAACATAATATGGATTATAAGTTAAAGAAAGGCAGTTGAAATATAACGCGCGGCGTCGAAGGTTGGATGCTTGGGGTTTCTGGTTTGATCAGGAAACGGCTGCACATGGACAAATATATACTTTTAATGCGCAGAGTATCAAATGTCCATTGTCCAACAGTCCACTGTGATTTCCTCATTCAATCAGCCCAATGAACGAAACATATCTCAAAATTACCGAAAGTAGCAATGGCTAGAATTCACACAATGGCCCAATGACGTGCCGAGAGTGGCCCCCAGGGTAGCCCCGTCGTCGTGTACTTGGGCCATTGTCCTGCAGTATACTTCACCATATCCATTACGTGGGACAATGGCATGAGTACTGTAGGGACGGAACGTAGCGGCAGCTTGCCATGGCCGATGGAGTGGTGGATGGAATACTCATCGTCAAACAGCATGATACATGATGCCGAATGCGTGTGAGTACGTACATTTAGATACATCCAATATTTCTTCATTCATTCATTACTAGGGTACTGACTCCATTCCAATCAAGTAACAGGAATCATTGTGATCACAGGCGGGCAGCTCTTCCCGCCCCACTTCTAAAAAAGGAAAACACAGCCTTCAGCCTTCAGGCAAGTACAAAAGCAAACACATCACCAAACCAGATACAAAGCGTTTATTGTCCTCGAAAGCACTTAAGTAAAGGTGAAACTTCGTTATTCAACTTTGATCCTTTCCAGATACTGAACGGTCAGTGGCCATCGCGTCTCCCAGCACTAGCGCGCCTCTCCTTACCAGAACGCCAGTCACTAGTGATTCTCGATTCGCACATACGATGGTGCTCACCAGAAGACAGGCGCGCGAAGATCAACTTGTAAAAGCACGCGAGGGTCAGGAACTCGAAGTTCGGAGCCAGGACGTAGCACAAGACACCTCGCGACATATTTCGCGGGTTAACACCCAAATAGAGATCGTACCTTCGGCCACGGGGTATGGAAAACACATCAGATGGATACGCCAGTATCCCGTGTCGTCGACCGAGTCCTCCAATTCACAGCCAGATGTTATAGTTGATGAGAGATATATAACACCCGCTCCTATGGCATTCCCAACCCCCACTGCGCCACAGAAAGCCAGAGGAATCTCGACAACACGCCCTGCAGGTGGTCCTCCTCCCGTGTGGAACATCAACACGGGTATGGATCACATTGAGGAGAAACCTGATGTTGACGGAGAATCGTCAAACATTCTTGGTTCTCCGTTTTCTGGTCAGGCTATATTCTCAGGGCGACCGGCTGCGAAACTGCGTCCTCTACAGCCTGAGCCTACGATCTTGGTGTCCGATGAGCCGTCTCCCATTGGAAGGGCTGACACTGAGATGGCCGACGACGAAGGTCTTAGGAGGGCTTTTGGACCGCATGGAACCCACCTCTACGATACAAGGGGTGAGCCGATCTTTGTCTAGTTGTGACGACCCCCATATCGTCTTGAACATCGTACGGTTCGAATTATTGTTTCTACTGTTGTACATATCGTTAGTAACAAGAAAGTTTGCGAGTGATTTGGATGAATCAACTTGGATGAAGCCCTGCATCGCATCTAGTATCTGTTCATAGCATTCTGAGTAAGAATGTCGAGCATAAATTTATTCTTTGTTCCGTCACGGCCAATGGCAGGTAAACTTTTGTGAGGGGCAATAGCAAGCCTTTGAAGTTAATCGTCATGACCTCAGGTGGATTCGCAAATCGCCCGAGCCGGATACCGTGAGAACGTTCAACCAACGTTCAAGGTACTTACCGTGACTTATGTACTAGCCACGTTCAAAGTTGAGCGGTCGTGGGTCATCACATAAGCGAAATTTAAGACTCCGATAGTCACGTCGGATTGCGCGTTACAATCGATAACAATCAGATTGTAACCACAGCCATGGAAACTCCAGAGACTCGACAAGAGATTATTCATACCTACCTCCTTCTAATGCTTTCACAGAACATATTTACACCATATGAAACCCTGGAGGAAGCCTGTCAACAATTCAATGTTGATATGAATGTTATTCTTGCTCTTCATGAAACTCGCTATCTAAATGGCCAAGAACATCGTGTTCCAAAGTCTGGACAGTTGCACCTTGCATGGGAATATGCTGAGGACCCTGCTGACCATGCTTGCTTTGCTCAAATGCTCCGTGTCTCTCCACATGTGTTCCAGACAATCCTTTCACTTATTCAGTACCATCCTGTCTTCACAAACCACTCAAATGTTGCTCAGGCTCCTGCTGTTGAAGTGCAGCTGGCTGTTACTGATAAAAGCTGGTCGAGACGAAGTCAGGAATTAGTAATTAAGTGCTATGAAATACATTGTCCATACCTGGTCGAGACGAAGTCAGGAATAGGGGATTGTCTGACTGAGGTCTCGACCAGATGTGTACCGTTGACATAAGTGAGTGGCGATCATACTATATCGTCCGTTAACACCCCCCCTTGATCGCCACATAGTCGTAAT
>QLOK01043230.1:0-14677 GCA_003313805.1 Tricholoma flavovirens
ATGTTGAGGCTGGTTGACATCTATCACAACCATCGTGATTTGGTGGTGACAGTGGGCACTAATTATCACCAATCATAACCAGGATCTAATCAGGATTATGACCTGGCTAGATTTTGAGCTGGGCCAGAAATTTCCAACAGACCTCTCAGATCATCAATTTGAAGATGTTTGAAGATGTTTTGGAGCTTAAAAAGTGTTATCAGTGTGGTCACTGGTGGAACACTAGTACCTGTGGTAAAACACTTGGTAAGTAATAGTAGAGTGGCCAAAAGTTCTACTAGTAGCAAATCCTGAGCAGATCAACTCCCCACTGGTGAAGCCTTCCAAAATTCAACCTACATCATATGGCAGCAGACCTGAAAACCAACCTGTGGGGGTGTTGTGCTGTCAAAAGTTACTACAATGTCTGATTAGCATCTTATTAGTTATGGCCAACTGTTAAAGTGCAGTTGTACCAGTGGTGGTACCAGAGGCCTTACCTCCTCATATTCCCCTTCATCACATTGAACCCTGCCTCCTCAAACCTACTGCCTTCCTAGGAACATGATACCAAAGTGTGAAGGATTTAATACTACAAATATCCCCATGCTTATCAGGACTTGCAATTTTTTAGACGACTGCATCAGCAAATCCTGGGCCAACTACACAGGTCTATCATGCTCTATAGTAGTACTATGTAGATCCCATAGCCATCCATAGAGGCCATAGTGGCCATAGGAACCTGAAGACACTTCTAGAAATAGATACTATATTCACCAGCTATATAATTACAGGGAATGACAACTACATGGTACACAATTACACAAATAATGGTCTACATGCCCTTGCATCAACAGCCTGAGCAATATCCCCCTTCCTTGTAGTTATGGGAGCCCCTGCTCTCCCCATTGTTAGTGCTGTCCTCACTGGTGGTGCTGTTGTTGTTCATCATCCTTCTGGTCCTGTTTGTCCATCATTGGTGCTTCCTGTCCCATTCCTGTCATTTCATTGTTGCAGTGGTGCGACCTTGGGCAGTTGGATCCTTGATGGTGGGTCTCATTATGCTGTCCCACTTTTGGGGCAGCGGTGTTTCCTGAGAGTGGTGGTTAGTGGTCAGGTGGTGGTGTTGGGGCATTTTGTGCTTACCTGGCATGCACATGGTACCTGGGCTTCCTGATATGTCCCTTGGGTCTCTTGACCCCAAATGACACCCTTGCATCCCATTTGGACAGGGAGGAGGCCTTGGGTGTGTGCATCATTGTAACTCATCAGCATGGCAGTGGGTGCTCCATCATCCCTTGTTTGTCATCGCCAGGTGGTCCTGGCACTGCCTGTTGTTGTCCTGGCATTGTGGGTGCACATTGTTGTCACTGGCATCATTCCACACATCATCCACCCCATGAGCAGTTGCTCGTGGGGCTGGAGGTGGGCAGTGTGTTGTGGTGCTGGGGCCTGCAGGGTCATTTCCTGTCATTTGGGTGTGCTGGTGTCAGTGTCAGCACTGACATTGTTGCTGGATCATTGTGGTGGGCCCCTGGTGCTTGTTCCTCATCATCATTGGTGCCCACCATCATCCACTCACCCTACCCAACCTGCAAGCAGGTGCTTGCAGCAGTGGGAATGGGTGGTGGGTCAGTGTTTTCTGCTTCAGGGGATTTGAGCACATTAGTGATGTGGCACACTTATGGGGTTCACTGGGTGCTTACCAAGCAGGTATCCCCCTCCTGGGGTCTCCCAGCATCCCTCTGCACCCTCCTAGCCTGTTTCAACAGCCTCACATCCCATTTGAATGGGGAGGGGGATTGGGTGGTTGTGGGCATGCATTGCACATTTTTTGTCATTGCAGGTTGTCACTAGTAGAGTACAACCTAACAATCAAAAAAAATGATTAGTAGCTGAAATAGAAGGAAAAGAACAATGAAAATACTTAAGTTACACTGTGTTGAGGGGACCTCGAGTTCCTCAATAGACATCAACAGTTGTCAACATCCTAAAATGCTTGTGACATGGCAATTTTGTGGCCATGTATCTTGTTGCTTGGCATTAATGGAATGGCATGGGAACAGGATTGACAGCAGTTGATGGGTGTGGGAGGTGATTGGGGTTGGAGGTAGAGGAGACAATCAGAGGAGATGTCAATGAAAGTCAAGAGCAACAAATGTTTTGCAATTTGTTTGTGTTGTGTTTGGTAATGTGTTCAACTTTCAGTGGAGTTTGAACCAACTTAGCAACTTTGTTGCTTGTTACATGCTTGCTTGATATCCTTCCCACCACCACCATCAATGCTGCTACCTCCTTCCCTCTCCCTCTAGAGCCCAAATGACAACAGATATCATTTGGGCCCTAAGTATTTTTTTTTTCAAGTTTCTTTCTTTGTTTTCAACTACTGCTTTCATTGGCTTTTTTTAGGTTCTATCTATGTTATTTACCATGAGACAGCACACCCACCCACACTCCACCACTGTGAGCACCTGTTTGTGGGGTGGATAATGGATCAGGACAATGGATGACAGCTGATGACAGAGACAATGGGGCAGGGTCAGGGATGGATGGCAAGGCACTGACAATGATGGCTACCAGCACCCCATGATCCCCATCACCACAAGCAGCTGCGACAAAAAGGAATGACAACAAAACCATGGGACAGGACAGGCTGACACCAACACCAACAATGAGGGGGTAGATGACAACAACAACAGGACCAGGGGATGAAGACCAACAATGAGGAAGAGGACAGTGACAGTAGAAGGCAGCAAGGGGGAGGAGAACAAGACAACAACAACAATGATGACAACCACAACCATGACCACAACAACCATGACCACCATGACAACAACAACAACAGCTATCACCACTGCACCCCCAACCACTGCCACAAGCAACTGCTCACAGGGTGGAAACAGGGATGAGGATGCAGAGGGGGGCAAGGATGCCAATGACAGCCCACAAACAGATGCCAAGCATGATGACAACAATGAAAAGGACATAGACAGTGACAGCAGGAGCTGTGTCCCCCCTTCCTGAGCATTTTGTGTGGGGAGGGTTTTTTTTTGCTTTTCATTTTTAATTAATATTGTTGCCCTTCCTCCCCATGTTTTGCATGGGTGAGGGGACTTTTTTTTTCCTTTTTAAAAAAAAACTAGTCTCATTGCCCCATTCCCCCCTCCATCTTGCACTTAGGAGGTTTTTAATATATGTATTTGAATAATATATAATACTTCATTATTTTATACAATTTATAAGTATTCCCTGGTACTTCACTGCAAGTGTTGAAAGCTTGTCTACTACCAATACAAAAACAGCAATGGAAATGCAGGAATATGAACTACACACTACCCCTCCCTATAGGTTGCTATAGTGTCTACAGGTTCTACAGTGCTACAGTGACTATGGTGTCTACAATACTATGATGCTCTATAGCTTACTATGGTGCTATGGCATGACCCAGGGTTTACTGATGCTGCATTTGCCCCATATGTCATGATAAAGTGTACGACATGTTTTGCACCGAGTTCATCGCTTCAGACGTGTTAACGCATCCCCTGTTCTTGAAGGACGTGCACCCTCTTTTAATCCCCTTCATCTGAACTTTCCTCACCGTGCATTCCGATATATATTCCTCAGGTTCGAAAGTATGCTAGGAACAGAACTACTTTATCGTGGACCAACGTCGTGTTTCCTGGCATCCCCCCAAACCTATGGTGCCTAGTTAACAATCAACAGGTCCCAAGACATGACGAGACCAACCTCAAAGAATCGACGCCGGTCGACGACACTGACACCTCGACAGCTCGTTAGATCCAAATTCTGCAACTTGGGACAACAATCAATTATGGAAAAGAGTCCTTCACCTAATCAATAGTCAGGTCTGGCATTGATTCAGAATTTCCATCACATACGGGTCATTCTTGTCCCAGCAACTGCCAGAGTTTCAAGAGATGAACAGTTGCCAATAAAGACTGCAGCCTCGTCATCAATCCCCGTGTTAGTTAGGATCAGGGTGTCAAGACGGGGGGTGTCCCCAGCTTCTGAGGACATCAATCCACCAAGTTCGAAAGAACGGAGAGACGGAATCCCAGCTAGATTTAATTTCTGAGAAAAGATTTATTAGGTGCAATTTATGTAGCACGTAGCATCTTGTAGAACCTTGCACTTCTTTCCAACACGGCCAACAAAGCTCCAAAGCGCGCTATCAATTTTTGATGATGATCCTAGCTTTACGTTACCCACTAGACTTATATCTTCCAGGTGTTCAAAAGTCATTAGGACATCGGTTAGAGCATGAAGAGCGTCGTGATTCATAGTCATGGCTGAGGAGTTGCTGATTGACGCTTGTGATCCACGACTAGCGCCCATGGCCCCAAGAGACAAGATCCGTAATTGAGGCAACAATTGGATAATGCCGATGAGATCCGCAGTGTTTACAGCCGTCGATGTAAGCGAGAGTTTTTGTAGAAGGAGAGGATGGGTGTCTGAGAGCAGTCGCGGAGCATGTTGAATAAGGGTGAATGACAAGTCTAACCGTTGAAGGTTCGGACAGCGTGCCAAGAAAAGGCTCACAGAAATGTCTGATAGTGACGTCTGGCGGAGCTTTAGAGTGCGAAGGTTTGGAAGCGTCCGGTCTTCGCCGACACCTACAATAAGACTGGCAAATTTTGCATCTGTCTGGTAGGGCCGGATTTAGTGATTAATGACGAAGAACTTGGTCAAGGGGACAGATATGGATACTTGCCCAGTTTTGTATGCCCGCTAGCTTGATGACAGTCAACTCCGGGCATCTAGTGAATAGAGGAACAAGGGAGGCGGGAGTGACGGCTGTGTAATTGAAATTGACAACAGTGAGCTTCAGACAAGATGTACCAGCTGCCATGGCGGTTTCTGCACCGACTTTGCTACACCCGCTAGTAGGAAACACGGTGAATGACATCCAATGACAAAGAGTTAAAAGCTGAGCACCGTAATACCAGCACGCGTAAATCAGGCAGACGCCGCAACAACGCAGCAAAGACGTCGTCCTTTATCTTTTCAAACCCGGACAACTCGAGTTCACGAATACCGGCGTTGATTCTTGAGATACCCGTTATAGTCCTTCTGTCAACCCCTGGCATATCACCCAGTAGTGCGATTGAAGGACCGCGTAGCAAATGCTATTAAAATGCGATCAATATCATATTTATATGACAGAAAACATATTCACGGTAATGATGAATTCGTGTGTCAAGTATGTTGGACACACTCTTCGAAGCATGGCGAATATTTTGGGAACAAGGACATCTGGGAGCGCTTTTAAGTGTAAAGATACGCGTTCCCAGCGGTCTTCGTGATTCCTCAGTTTGACGAAGTTAGCAACAAATACGCGTGCACACAGGGTCGTTAAAGCAGGAATTGTGGAAAGGGGTAAAGTCCTTGTGGATGAAGCAGAAGAGGACGGCGTTTCTGTAGGTATCGCGGCTGACCCGAAGTCCCCAGTTCCGAGTCGCTTCTTCTTCTGAACTCTGGGCGACATGACAACCTTGTTGTGAGTTATTTTCAAATTCACGATTGTGACAATTACTGTAAATAACTTAAGAATAACTAATGGCTAACACGTCCATATCTAAACCGGTACATAATAGTAAAAACAACTACAGAAGGTCCAACCATCACTCTCCATAGAACTTTCTCAGCTTCTGCACCCCACATGGCTCCAATGCCAAGTAGATTGGCACCGGAGCGGGGGATCCTGATAAAAAGCAAGTGCAAGATGTTGAAAGGAGGGGGGAACTTGTAAGGCCCAGCGTAAGGGGCAATAGTGTTGACGAGAGCCATCCGTGCCATATGGCCAACTTCTGGGGAGAATCGGTCCCAGGGATCTGTATTCTTCTGGGATGACGAGAAGGGTGTTGTAGCCAGTAGAAAACATGACGAAGTCAGAAGGATCAGGATTGTGGCAAAGAGGTATAGAAAGGCCACACGCGTTTCCATGGGAGAAGGAGATGGTAGGTAGAGCAGATGAACTAATACGTTTAAAGATATATTAGCCACATTAGCCACAGAGAGGGATAGAAGGAATGAAGCAACCAGGAGCGCTGGAATAAAGAAGACCACTGAAGGATATATTATCCTGGAGAGACCCTGGGTTAAAAAGTTGGCGAGTGGCAAAGTGCGGTGATGTGAGAGAAGGAACATGGGGCTTGGAGAGCGGGGAAGATGAAGACGTAAAATATGGAGACCAAAGATCCACAGTAGGATGGTGAAGGAAATACTGCCTGGCACAGGCGCTGAGGGGACGTTCATCAGGAAAGCGAGTGGTACAAATAATGGAAGTGCGTTCGGAATAGCATAGGGTATGTGAACCAAGGATAGAGGAGTGAATATAAGGAATATCTCACGCCATCCCAGAGAGTCGAAATGACTGTCCCAAGTGTGAGGTCTGTTCGGAGGGGCAAGCAGGTAGTAAGCGAATAAAACGAGGAATGCCACATGACAAATTAATTCGATGCAATGGCAAACCCTAGAAAGATAGTTGAACGAAAGGAGGGAACAAAAATCATTGTCTCCTACCGAGGTGTGCAAAGTGCATCATAGCGTTTGATCCAAGATAAGAATAAGCCATTCATGGTTGGGGGCGATGTAGAAGAGAGGGTTGTAGGAACACCATAGCGCCATGTGTGAGAAAGGCTCAACATGATGATAGGGTGAGAGACCAGCGCCGGAAAGCTCCCGAGGAAATCAGCAACTGCGGAAGGTTGTAGAGAGAGGGCAGAAAACCGGGCATATAATTGACAAACCTCGAATTGTTTTCAAGCCACCGATTTCTGATGGAAATTGTGTCCATAACACAGCCTCAACCTCGCGAACGTCGCGGTAATGGTCGAGGAACTGGGTCCAGACGCGTAATATCTGTTTCTCGAGGGCCTCTATGCCATTTTGGTTGAGGGTTGTCCGGAACCAGCGGTCATACGCGGTAATGGTATTAAATGATTGTGTTTCTATAAGACGGCTCTGGAGGAGGACAGCCAATATAAATGCTATCTCAGTAGCTTGGTCTACCAGGGGGTAAGGGAGGATATCATGGATGGGTATCTCCTGGACTGAAGAGATTGACACGCGTTCGAGAACGGGGTATATTGCTGGCAATTGGCCATTGGCACTGTGGACTCTGTCAAGCAATGGAGTAGACTCATCAACCAGTGAGTGGGAGGAATTCATGAGCCAGTATTTGGCTTTGTTTTCCAGAATTTCTTCAACGTCCGAGTCGTTGCTCTCAGCTCTTAGCTGTCCATAATGAGCGTGGCGACACCGCTGCTCGACACTATCGAGCCAGACGAACCAACCGAGGCACCATCCGGCAATATATCCAACTCCAAAAGCAAAAATGCCCATCCACCCGTCGTACTCACTCCAACCATGCGTCAAGAGCAAATGGCTACTACTGTCGGCGACGCCGAAGCAGGCTAGTTTTGTTCACATCTTGTTTTATATTCAATATATTCATCTTCTTGTACCACAGGTATAGCAGGCATTTTCCGCCAAGTATGACGTGTCGCTCTTGCGCGTACAATGTCCTCTGACCTCCGTCACAGTCCGCTCATCCCTTAGCCCTCTTCTTCCTCTTCTTCTTCCGCATAGCTGCTATTTTGGTGTACATCCTGTGCGGCTTTTTTACAGACAACTATGTCCTTTCCGTAAGACCATCTTTATGAAAATCTTTTCGTGACTTTGATCCTACACATCTTCAGACAGTCACCGTCGTTGTACTTCTTGCAATGGACTTTTGGAATTGCCGAGTTGGTTCTCTGAACTGTATGCTTGTCATCGCTTCTGACTTTACCCTTCAGAATGTTGCAGGCAGAACGCTAGTAGGCCTCCGGTTTTGGAACCAAGTGCGCCTGTCAACTGTGTCACAACATCCGCTAATTTTAATAAATATTCGTCTGGCCAGGTGGATGACGATGGGGAGAGCTACTGGGTATTCGAAAGTCGAGACGTGAGTTCTACATTTTTCTCTCAACTGCAACTTCATCCGACGGAAGACTCTAGCCCTCCCGACCTCCAAACTCTATCGACTCGAGGTGAGTGATGATATCGCGCTATCTTTTACTCACTGATCACATTTGTTGCAGGATGTTTTGGGTAAGTTCCCTTGGGAATCAATAGGAATCCTCGTCACATCGTTGGACCCAGATCGCCCTTTATGCGTTCCCTCTTCTCTGGGCCGCTCTCTTCGTCGTCTCCCTGCTAAAGCTAGGGTTCGCGTGCGTCTCACTCCAAATTCACCTTCTGCAAACGGGTACTCATCTGACGTTTAGCTTTATCCCCATCGTCGTTCTGGCTCTCATTTTCAACATCACAAATGTTGTAGGGTTCACATACGCGTAAGGCCTTCTTCCTTTCTCGCTTTATCCGCTTTGAAGTCGATGCTTTCTAATTTCCAGGGATCGAGACGCCAAACAACGATGGGCAAACAGCGTGGGGTCTTCTTGGGGTCTGGGGCTTGGCGGCATAGGTGGCCAGATTATCACTGGTGCAGTGAAGAATAGTGTGGGCAGAGTTTTCCGCTAGATTGTTTAGATCACTGCTTGTATTATAATAATGGTGGATCTGCTCTCGACTTGGCGCCGCAACCCAAATTCATATTTATTGCATTCACGAAATCCAAGGCGCCAGAGACTCAGAGACTCACAAAGCGGCAGATAACGATGTGAAAATGCAGATCCAGAAACGTCAACAGTTCGGTCAAAGTTCGGTCCTGAGCAAAAAAAAATTAAAAGAGATGGAAAAACTGATTGTACATGGTTCGCGTTGGAGAAAACAGTACGAACACTCCGATGCAATAAAACAACAGTCGTAATTCCTTTGTAGGGAATCCGCAACAATAACATTAAAAGGACAAGGGGCAAAAAAGTCCAATAAACGAATCACGAAGTCGCCGCAAAAGACAGGGCACGGCGCTCAGCAACATCTACTCTATCGCAACGTAACCTCGCACATCTACTTTGGAGAATGCTATCGTAGGCGCAGGACCCGCTCCGAGGCCAATGAACGACTTCGTGCGTCCATGTGAATGGAACGTCGACACCCGGGGGGTCGCAAGGCTTGGGAACGGGATATGAGCACCAGTAAGCGTCATCGTCGACGGCGTGCGGGTGACCAGTGTAGACGTAGGCGATGGTGGGAACACGAAGAGAGTCTGAGAGGGTGTGGAGACGAAAGACGAATCCTGTACGACGGTCGTGGTGCCTGAATTGCGCAAACCACTGTTCCTGATATGGAGGGGAGGGGGAACAAGTTTTTTCGATTCAGTGCGTACACGGACAGGGAGCGTGGATGCGCGGTGTATTATTGGGGGTTTGAGGGGTTTAGTAGATGGTGGCATTGAATCGGCGGGGGTGATGGGGGAGGAGGGAACTGGGGGCAGGACAGCGATGGGTGGTGGGCGACGTTTCGATTTAAGGGCTCCACGTGTAGGGAGACTGAACGTTGAACGAATGGCAGTCGCGGGGGCAGGAGGAATATCAAATGAGGACTTCCATACTGGGGCTGAGGGCGGTGGGTGGTTGGCAACCGGACGACGGGCGAGCGGGGTAAGGTGTTGGGTGGTAAGATCGGGGTCATAGTCTGGCGAATTGGAAACAGACGAGTCGGTTGTCTCTGTGCTTATGCTCCGTCGTCTGTCTTCATCACCAAAGCCACCTCCAATACCTAATAGTTCCTCTTCTTCATCTTCCTCCACCAGGTCCTCGCTAATCACACTGCCGGTTGTCATGTTACTAGCGACAGATTCGGCTCGCTTCCGCGTGAGGCCATACCTATTTCTCCACGCCGCTCCCATGCCAACACCTGAGCCTGTTGAAGTGATGGATGAAGCAGATGACTTGCGAGCGACTATGCGATCTTCCATGGCCTTATCGAGTGCTTCGGCCTCGTGCATCACGACGGTGCTTTCTCGCTCGTCTGCTTCGGCATCTGAAGGCGTCTCGTCCAACATGCGCCTACGACGGCCCCATTCTTCTTCTTCATCAGTCGAGACCAGGTCCTCGAAACCCGATGAAGCACCTTTAAGTTTTTTCTCATATTCCAACAGCTGATAAATAAGCCTAGAAGAGGATCAGAACATATAGCATGAAGTTTGACAAGTAGACGCACGACATATTGGGCCCGACCCATTTACTTTTTTGCTTAACATAGGCATATGCCCCCTGATAACCTTTGAGGGCCCACACCTCAGGGGGGACAGATGGGGATTTTTCTGCAGCAGCTCTCATGACGAGGGCGATGACCATAGTTGCGGAACGAGAAATGCCGCATTGGCAGCTGGAGAGAGATGAGATTTAAGAATTTTATAGACGGAGAAACATACTGAATGAGGACGCCTTCACCACGTTGCAAAGCGGCGTCGGTAAATGACATTGCAGCATTGAAACCGACATCGACCAGATCTTGTTGGCCGTGTGACCATTGAAGTTTAAGGTAGTGCATACCTGGTCTACCAGTAGCGAGATTCGGAGGCTGATAAGAGTCAGAGTTGCGAGATTTTTGAAAGTTGGGCGCCGAAGCGACGGCACGGAGTGGTTTCTCAACGACCCCGGAATCGAGAGGAGAAGCGACTTCCTTTGCAACGTTGAGGACAGATTTGATTCCCCTCTCAACGAGGCCTTTCCAGTCCCGAGCATTGTCCACCGAACCTAGCCAGATGCCGGGAATGATCTGAACGGGGCCATCTGGATACGGAGCAGTCGGGGAACCTTCTTCTTCTTTCCTGTAAAGTAACGATGCAGCAGTGGGGGCCGACGCAGCAGGAAGAGATATGACAGAGGGACGACGAGGTCGAGTAGTGTGGGGTTCTGGGGGTTCTTGGAGGGAACATGATGAGGATTGGGCGGAGGGGAGGGTAAGGGAGAGTTTTTTCATATTCCTGGACTTTGTGACTAGAGGAGAGTAGTCGGAATCCGAGATGGAGAGGATGTCAGGCTGCAACTGGCCGGGAGTGTGTATATAAAGAGAGGTTGGTGGGCCTCTCTTGCGGGGTGCCATGATGAAACAATGACCTGACTGCGGTGTTCAACGGACCTTGCGTTGTGAGCGTGTATAAAAGTAAAGTAAATACGAACACGCCCAGCGTGAGCAAGGAGAAGAAGAAATGAAGGAGAGACGGTAGACGTGGTCGTGGTCGTGGTCGAGAGTTGCGAGTCGTGACTGACAACCACGTCGTCACGTCGCACAGCGATCACCGCTGCCCACTGCCCACGAGGGTAAATACTATTGATCACCGCGCTACGCTCACCACTAGCACCCCAGGGCTGCCCCAGGGTATCATATACTACTAATACCGGCATCTCACGGATGCCCAACATCTATCAACTTGCTTTCCTCGGCTCCCTGATCTTTACCTTCCTTACTTTGGTCCTTCTCTCACATTTTATAAACGCAAAACTCGTTGAGGCAGGCTACGACTTTTCTCGTCTCATTCTCATAGGCCTGCCAGATCAACCCCCTCCTCCTCAACGGGTAACTGTCTTTAACAACCATTTTGCAAACATGTCATTCTTCCCCAATGACCTTCATGCTGTCAACATTCCCATCGTTGGCACTCTTGATATCGTGGCTCTCGCTTCATCTCCCACTTTCATTGTCGGTGCTGTCGTCGTCTTTGCCACCGCTATCTACTCTACGGTTTTTCGCACTGGTTGGTAGCTTTTTAAAAATAAAAATAAACAATCAACCTAAATTCCTTTCCCATATTTTTTCGTAGGTCGTACTACCCCCAAAGCCTTGAACCCCGATGCATGGCAAGAATACCCCCTTGAGAAGAAAATTGTTGTATCCCCAAACACTGCTATGTTTGTGTCTTTTTATAGTGATTCGCTCCGCTTACTCAACGTCCATAGGTATCGCTTCAAACTCCTTCGCTCACAGGATGTTCTCGGTCTACCCGTTGGACAGCACATAGCCATCTCTGCTGAGATTGCAGGTAAAACGGTCACCCGTAGCTATACCCCCGTCAGCAACGATGATGACCGTGGCTACTTTGACCTCCTCATCAAAGTATATTATCTTCCCTCTAGTTGTGTTGCAGATGTCTCATCACTCTCCAGACTTATGAAAAGGGCAACATCTCCAAGTATGTTGCACAACTTAAGATCGGCGGCACTATCCGCGTCAAGGGTCCCAAGGGCAACTTCCGTTACGAGCCTGGTATGACCAGTCAACTTAGCATGATCGCTGGTGGCACCGGCATCACACCCATGATCCAGATCATCCGTTCCGTACTCAAAAATCCTTCCGACCCCACCACCATCACCCTCATTTATGCCAATGTCAACGAAGAAGATATTCTCTTGAGAGACGACCTCGAGGAACTGCACAACGCCCATGGAACAAAGTTCAAGATCATCTACGTCCTTAACAACCCCCCTCCCGGCTGGAAAGGTGGTGTTGGCTTTGTCACCAAGGACCACATGAAGGAGCACTTCCCCAACCCCAGCTCTTCTAACAGCAAAATCCTGATCTGCGGTGAGTTTTGCTATGTTGTGTCGTTATCTTGTCGTCCTGATGTTGTGTCCCAGGTCCTCCTCCAATGGTAGCTGCCATGAAGTAAGTCCTAGCGCAGATCACAGTAGAAGTGGACTGTTAACATATGTTTCAGGAAAAATCTTGCCGACCTTAACTTTCCTGCCCCTCAAACTATTAGCAAGGTCAATGATAAGGTAGTTGATATGTTTTACAATCACATACAATTGATGTTTACTTGTCCCACAGGTCTTCGTGTTCTAGGTTATTACAGCTCTGGTGTTGAAACCCAGGAATGGAAGGGGGTGGGGAATGCTTAGATGAGCAACCTGTCCAGTATAATAGAATTTATGATATTCGTTACGTCAATCTTATGAAGATTATACATTCAACTGAGTAGAAGACCCCTCCAGCATCTCCAAACGACAATCATCCAAGCTGCAGTTACCGCGTTAATTATCTCACAGAACGGACTGAAGCAAACCGACAGACCACTTCAAGATCTCATTTGCAGGCCTCATGCCCATCTCAAACTCATGTTCCGAGAGCTCAGCGTTCGAATATCGTGCCAGCTGGATAGCTGAATCGTAATAATGAAGTGGCGTTAGCCCGTCCTCGTCCACTGAGAGCAGAGGGAGAATGAAGCGGAAATGATGCAGCATGCGCGTATGAGGCCTTAGCATGGGATGTGTTGGGATTATAGAGTGGGCAAGGTCGTCTGCGTCAGGCGAGTACAAGCTCAGAATGTGATAACATAGATATTTCGTAGGGATGGCTAACCAATAGCCAGGATTGTGTCAAGTAGCACACGCCGGAACCGAATGCCGCTGTATTTAGTTCCTGTGATAATGCGTATAAGATTGAAAGCGAGAGGGTAAAACATGTTTCGGAGAGACTGACCCGGTCTGCCCCAGCCCTCATGGTGTACATCTTTCGGCAGAGACTCGTACGAAACGAGACACGCGCGGACGTATTCCTGTGAGATGTGCTTGTACACCGGCTACAACATGATCATTAGTACACAAAGAAACGTGAATGACACATGGAGATAGGATACAAACGTCAGGGAGGTCGGCTTTCCTGATAGTCCTGTCTGCCTTGGAGATCCTCTGCAACTTCATCCTCACCGCCATCCGTCGCTTGACGCAGTACGATAACGATACGGCCACCTATGCGCGTACGATCCTTTATTGGAACATATAACAGTAGTGAGATGATTTGGAGGTACCACAATAGCGTAGGAAGCCCCGATGACGAATGCATTGATATTGTTCACCCATGACTGGTTTGGTGCTGTTCGAACAGCTTGGGAGAGAAGAGCGAAGCATGAGAGGCCAATAGCAGCTAGAGTTGCCAGGAGAATCAGAAGGTAGCTGATCTCCGAGGCTGTTTTAAGTAGAATCAAGCGCGATAATAGCATTAGAGAATCATCGGTCGTTGCATTTGGTAGACGATATGACATCAACGATCGATTTTGAGGTCTGAGGCTTTACTTTCAACGTCCACGAGTCGGCGCTATCATGATAGTACCACTACTAAAGGTACAATCACGGTGGCAGTATGTACGCCACATGTAAGTCACCATGCGAACAAAGCATAAACAGATTTCAAGACCAGGCCCAGGCCCATGGAAGCAATCCACATACACGAATACGAAAAGATAACAAAACTACCTCGAATCAACCCTACGCTAGGCCTGGACATTTTGTCTAAGGAAACCACAACATCACTGCTCACAACTCTTCCACTTACGGGAATTCTCCAATAACGTTTCCTGCGGGCGAGTATTCGCACACGTAATATTGTGCTTTCTGAATCCCAACAAAACCAATCAGACCACGGAGAACGGGGACCGTTTAGTGCAACACCTTACTCCATTAAGAAGGGTCAAAGATCCCGTCACACGATTGAACACCGCAACCGACTTGTGTCGTGGCCTTCCACACAACTTGCGTAAAGTGAGAAGGTTGGGGATTTGAAGGATCATACTGGGCTAGAAGACAAAATATATTCAACATGACATATCATGTCGTGCACATAGTTGTGCGTACAAGCTTCATCTGTCCAAAGTTTGATAGCAGCTGAGATATCAAAACCAGACCCTGTCCCAGCTGCAAGATTTTCTGGAAGGTAAAGTAAAATACAGTCGAACCCCTCATAACCCATACCCCTCATAACCCATAACCCCTTATATCCCATAGCTCCA
>QLOK01043256.1:0-18754 GCA_003313805.1 Tricholoma flavovirens
ATGACTAAGTTCGACGTATAAAAGCTCATCTCGGTTGCGTAGAACCTGGTTCTCGAATATTTTGTCTCGTTCTTTTCCCACCTTGTCTCTTGCATCACTCAGGATCGGTGTTGTTGCAACGTACTTCTCAACAATTGATTCTGACATTTCTGTGATCAGCTCCCAGCTTGGTTTTGCCTTCACGAATGTCTGCAAGGAAGTCCAGCTAGAGTTGCGAGCCTTTGCTTCTAGCCGCCAACAGTCCAGCATGGATGCCCATATATCGTGGTGAATCACATCGTGCACTGGACGAAACCCTGGCTTCATTCCAAATTTACCTGTATCATCAGGCCTGAGGATGCCAATGTGATGGTAAAGGCTATTCTCATCGTGTCGGGAATCTAGTGGTTGTACCCATGTTCTCCACAAGGCGTCTGCGCAGGCCATCTTGAAATGAAAAAGGCCAGGTAAGAACACTACATACTGGAAGCGTCGCTTTGGCGTTGCCTCGATGCAGCGTGAGTTCTGAACGGTGTCTAGCCGTTCCTTGGTCAAGAGGTCACCGTGGACTAGCAGCACCATTTCACTCATGTCGACATCATTCTCAGAATCAAAATTCTTGTCCTCTGGTTCGCCAATTCCTCCCTGACGAAGCAAGGTTTCCAGAACTTCAATGTTCCCATCTGGTGTTGATTCCTTGATATTCATCGAGCAACATGGGATTTGTGTCATTTTATGAATTGGAATTTTGTCAATAGGATCTGGCTGGCCAAGGTGGGGTGCAAGGAAACTGAAATACTCGCCACGCCGGACCAGAATATCTCGAATATGCCATGCATACGTCTTCAAAAGCGGACTCAGCTTTTCACCTGCTGCTTTTCGAGTGAAACTGAGTGAGTGTAATTCAGAAAGATCATCCATGTCGAGTTTTGGTGGTACTGATGAAGGTGAGGGATTATTAGGATCCTTCTCCCATAGTTCTCGAGAACATTGAAGTGCCTCTAGATCGTCTACACCAAACAATGGTATGGCAGTAGCGGAGGTGGCGCTCACAAATGTCGATGGGCGTTCAATGGTTGGCTCAGAGGACTTGAAGTTTATGTCAAAATTGTCATATGTGAACGATGTTTTCAGTGTGCAGACTGCAGCCTGTATTTTCCACCCTGCTTCTCGGGATAGTGATTTGACGGCATTGTGGATACTTGATAGGCTTATGGACAGACCTGCATGTGCAAGCGTCTCGATAACTTTCTCCGGGACCGCAGTCGAGTGAAAAAAAATTCCAAGGACACTTTGAAGATAGTTGCATCGCTCATTTGTGCTCTGTGCAAAAATGCTGATGGAAACAACAGATTTCTAGACAGACTAAGCAAGGGGGGACACAAGCAAACGAACGACTGACAATTACGAGCAGTGCAGCATTCCGTGAGGCAGCTCTGATGCGTCACTTTTTGGCCATTCTGGCTTATCAGCATCTTCAATATTTTCATTGTCCTCCATCATATCCACCTCATCATCACCTCCAATTTCACCCAGATCTCCCTCCTCGACTGCAGCCAAACCTTCCATGATTTCAGCATCATTCAAGTTGTGAACCATGGCACGCCGGCGCGATGGATTTGCATCAAGCATGCTATACACAAGATCCCAGAGGTACGGAGCACTGTGTTTGATTTTTTGAGCTGCAATTTGCATAAATGATCCTTTGAGGTAATCCAACGATGTTTTTGACACATTGAAGTGAAGCCTATTGTCACTATCTGTAAGAGCAACAAGTTCTTGACAGAGCTTGCCTTTCACAGTTTCAAATGCCCACGAAAATATAGCACCAGTTTGACTATAAGCAAGAAGGTCGGAGCAGATGCTAGGCGCCCCGAATAAGAGAGAATCGCGATGGTAGCTGCTCAAACTCTCAAGAACGCTTCAGATTAGTGTTGGAATAGTAAATCGGTTTTGCTCCAGACTTGTGAAGACATTGTCCAACCGTTGTCCCAAGTCCATGGTAAGCTGCTGATAATATTCATGGCCACATACATCGTGTATTCCTCATGTGAGGCACATTGCGAATCAAAATTGTACAATTACTTGCATCTAGATAAGCGTGTAAATATTACATAATTACAAGTTGTGCCAGTCGCTAGGGCGCAGTAATAGTGTGTTGAAGTTTCGGTTGAACCTCGGAAAAAATATTGTGAGAATAAATTTCTTTTACCGCGCCCTGCGACTGGTTTGGAGTCTGTATAAGCCCGTACTTGCCAGTTTGCAATTATGACGTAGTACCAGAGTTAGCTTTTCCAGACATTACTCCGTTTGAGTATAACTAATTCGTGCGTTATTGCTTCATATGGGCTTTAGATTCCTTAGGTTGCCTCTCCGCTTGATTTATTCTAGCTTGCTCTCTTGATATGGCTCCAGATGCCCCGCCGTTCCAATTTGCTTTGACGACACGATGGGCAGTCCTTGCTTCAAGTATATCAAAGTCTGTGCCCCGGAGTCGTATCGGATGATTCGGATCTGAGGGTGATTCTCGTCCCCTGGTTAACCCTAGGGATGACTCCCCGTACATGGGAGTTTCATAGACCAGTGCACGAATGGGGTGCGAAAGCACGAATGTTGCGTGCAAGATCAAGAGAATGAGAGCCCATATAACTTTGATCAAACTTTAGCCAATTCAAATAATCTTGTAATGTCTTCCAAGCCCATTACTCACAACTACTGAGTTAGAAGTAGAGGAAAGACCAGCTTTCCTAGATAGTGGGAGATGATGTAGATGAGTCACTAATACCATCGTGAAAAGTTCAATCGAAGTACCGCTTACCGCTTGTTTTGAAATGTCGGTGTGATAAAGGGAGAGGACCGGCTTTGGTGGAAAGAGTACCACCCATTTCCTTCAGACTGTTTATATGTAAAGGACGCGGGGGGCGGAAAGGAGACGAGTAAAGGTGGCTGGGTAGTGCAACCACCATGACTGACCGAAAGAGGCGCAGCCGGCCGCGGCAAGCTGTGTTCTGACTGATTGATGATTGACTGAAACTCCGAAGAGGAAATGATAGAATCATGCAGATATATTACTTTATTCAAGCGTGAATACCAAGAACCCACGTTCTCTCGTGCCTACCAAATGTGCCCAGCCTGCCGCAGTTTTCCGATCGAAGACATGTATAATAAGTACGAGCTGTTTCCTTCGCGCCGTCAGGGAAATCTGACTTTGTACTTGCTATGGATGACACGAGCCAAAGGGGTACTTAACAGAATAGTAGATGACACAGGTGGAAGCACTGGAGCCTTGCTCTAGTAGTACATATGTCATTGATGAAAAGTTAAGCCATGACACTGGTAGGTACGACCTCGATTTTCCATCGTGTTCACCGTATAACCTCGTACATTTTGTACTGCAGCGTCTTAAATACGAAGGGGTCGTCATCTGTCGTGTTGTCCCTGTAAATATTGATAACGGTCAAAATCAAAACTGCGCGAAGCGATCATGCCACCCACTCAATTGGGCCAAGAATGCGCAACCCTCGAACATGAGTGTCCTTGCCACTCATATGATTAGCAGCAATGACGATTTGGAGGACGTATGCGTAGACAGGAGCTCTGACAAACTTCTGTTAGAGATGGCATCTACGCATGATCGGCGAAGAAACCTTACAAGCCATCACCATCCTCGTTGGGCTCGGATGACACGTCAAAGGTGATCCACCCTTCAGGCTTCTCCAACGTGACGACGCGCACATCTTGGAGATCACTTGGCCCCGTTCCAGCACGTATCGCGAGGGCCGAGGGAGTATACGAGTCGTCCTGGTGGAAGCTCAGGTGGATACTGATTTTCTGGACAGTTGATGTCAAAACAGTTTTTGTCAACATGATAGTTTACTTACTTGTATTGCGACTTTGCCTGGAAATTCGGCTGTTATAAAATGGGGTTGAGGTCCATCAGAGCTATACGCAAGCAGGATGAATAAATGACGCATGTTTCCGCGTGTGGCAGTGGTACTCACTGCCAGAACGTTTCTGGATCATCATCCCGGAGACACTCGGCACCAAATCCAAATTTGTAGGAAGAGACGGACCACTTAGCACGAGTAGAGATGTCTGGCCATGGAAGATGGGGAGGAGGCTGGGTAGCTTTCAGAATAAAGTACGAGGGATGATCAGCCTGAGAAGGCATCACTTCGGAGGCTTTGACAAGTTTACCTGAATGAATAAGTGGTGTCCCGTCATCTGGTGCTTCAACGGTCGCTCCTGGAGGTATGTTCACCGACATTCTGGGATGTGTTACTAGACCTGAACATGGATGTCCTAGTCCATCTTCAGTGGTAGGTGACCGACAACGGACGATCGGCAATTTGATTCGGGGTTTCATCCGCAAGATCTCCGACTCGTCAAGTCTTTCTCGATGCTCCCAGTCGAAGACTACAAACGGTATGGAAGACAGATGATCCTAGACGGTTTCGGTTTGCCTGGTGGGCTGCATCGATTCTTAAAGTACATTGTGCTCAGGCATTTACTAGGACAGCTGAAATTGCACCAGGCGTCCGTCGTAGTGGTGGGCGCTGGTGGCCTAGGATGTCCTGCTCTACAATATTTGGGAGCTGCTGGAATAGGTATTCCTGTTATCAGCGGATGTATGCAACCCTCATCTGTCTTGTAGGACGCATAGGGATCATTGACCACGATCGCGTCGAGGTATCCAATTTGGGGCGACAGATACTCCACAGTGAACAAACCATAGGTATGTTCAAGGCGGAATCTGCGGCTCAGGCTCTGTTAAGGTGCGTCTGACATCTCCGTACTGGCTTGGCCCTTACCCAAATTTTGTACTAGGCTCAACTCGCATCTTACTGTTGATGCTATCACGAACGCTCTTTCTGCAGAGAATGCCATATCACTCCTCCGACCGTACGACATCATCCTGGACTGCACAGACAATGCCCCTACTCGATACCTCATATCTGACACGGCTGTCGCTTTGAAAAAACCTCTCGTCAGCGGTGCGGCACTCAAGTACGAGGGCCAACTCTGTGTGTACAACTTTGGCGAGGATGGTCCTTGCTATCGATGTCTTTATCCAAAACCTTCGGCACCAGAAGTTATGGGATCATGCGAAGAATCTGGCATACTGGGCGCGGTCACTGGTGTAATTGGAAATCTGCAAGCTTTGGAGACCATCAAACTCATTACAGGGTTGCATGGTACAGTTAGCTGTGGACTTTTGTTTCGTCTCATAACCTCCTTGTCTTTTTTCAGAGTACAAACCTTCCCTTCTTATCTTCTCAGCACTGGGAACACCACCTTTTCGTAGCATTAAGCTCCGATCTCGCAAACCAACGTGTCCAGCATGTGGAACTGCCGAAAAAAGGTTGGGCGCAATAAACGAGATCGATTACGTTCAATTTTGCGGAGGCATAGCGCCAGATTGGGAGCAGCGAGGTCTAATTCATGATGTAGGTCGTATAGGCCCGAAAGTATGTTGATGTGATGCTATTGTAGGAAATTGTTTCTTATTCTTATTCTGCTAGGAGCTGGACGCCACCTTGAAGTCCGAGAAACCAATTCATTTCCTCGACGTACGACCCGAAATTGAATTTGGGATTTGTCATCTTCCCTCATCTATCAGTACGCCTCAACCGCCTTTCAGTTAGCGAATCACTGAGCCAGACTCATAAGATGTTCCTCTCAGTCGCCTGGTTGCTAGTCCCAAAGAATATCTTCCTGAGGACCCAAAAGTGGAGATTTATGTCATTTGTCGACTGGGTAACGATTCACAGTTAGCAGCGGAGGCGCTGAGGAGCGTGTCCTCGGATGAGGGCGTAGTGGTGAGTGACATAACAGGAGGCTTGAGGGCTTGGTGTAGAGAAGTAGATTCTCAATTTCCTATCTACTGAGTGGAAACCTGGGGCCGAGACAAGGGAAAGAAGCAGCCGGCTGGGTGGTACTGGCAGTATCAAAAGACGGAATGATGAAATTCAAGATACTGGTCTACATCGGATATCGCGTTATCTGCCCTTGGCAGAGTAATACCAGTCTGATTAAACTTGGGATGAGCGTCATTACACGTCGCGCACTAGTTGTAGGCGTACCACTGGCTAATCTGGTGGATTAAATTCCGCTCAGAACTTGAAGCAACGCCGTACGGATATTTTCAAAATCCTCGTCCTCATTGTATCTCCCCAGAATCTCAACATGTAGGATGCCCTTCGCTCGAAGCCTAGGTATTAACCTCTCGATATCTAACCGCAAATCGGCTATGCCTGTATTAATATCTATCCCTGTCAGATAGATCGTGACAGTACGCATGCTTGAATAACGCGCAGTGCCAAGCGCGAGGTCGAAGGCCGTTAAAACATGGTATTGACTAATATGCGGATCTCCCGGCGTCTGTGAGGCTTGTTTCGATCATAATACGCCTTAGATTTGGCATGTCCTGGGGAGCAACCGGATTTGGTTCGAATCTTAATGTGGGTGTAATATGAGATGGCAGAGCTTCTGGCCACCGGTGTAGGCATTCAGATAGACACGTACTCGGGGGAGAGCTCAGAGTCCAGATTGAAACGCCAGATAAAAGTTTCAAGTGATTCACCGGCGACTTTCATGGCTTCCTGCATCACCGGGTGGGATCTGATATTCATGTCCCATAGCGAAACCTCAGTCAGGTAGGAAAGGTCGAGTGAGTCGGTGAGAAGCACTCCGGATTTATCAAATATGAGTCCGCCTGGAGGCACGGGGTTATTATGTCCGAAAATCAATGACCTGATATGGGTTGTGCCCTCTTCCTCTAGCGCTTGTGAAGATTCGGACAACAGGTCCGCCAGAATGCCTCGGGAATCCGAAAGGGTGAGATGTTTTACTAGACAATTGTTGAGTGTGCTGCGGATTCTGGGTTTAAGTGCAGGGTGACTGGTGATCAAGAGAAGTAAGGGAAGATGATGAATGTTCAAAGTTGGTAATAGTGTCAATCGAGTTTAAGATATGCGCCTGTTCCTCCCTCTTGCACTCCTCAATGCCGTCAATAATGACCAGAAAATGCGATCCCGGTTGCAGGTCCTTGATTCGAGCCTTAAGGGACGGCTCAACAATCAACTGTTTCAGTTGGACCGTACCAGCCTTTGAAAGACATCAGGTCTATTCCTCACAGCGTTCTGAACACTGCCTCAAAGCCCTGGTATCAACATGGCCATCTGAAAGGCGATAGTCAAGCAAAAATTCTCCGTGTTATTGCGGCCATCTCTGCCACGGGAGAAGAAAAAGCTAGCGGCCAGAATTTTATGATCACCCTCTGTGCAGCTTTCTGCAATGCTATGCGAAATTGCTGATTTTTCAGTATTCCCAGGTCCATAAATCCAGAGTATACTACTCTCCTGGCCAGACGCCCTGATCCACTGGGAAATTCAATTCAATTCAGCTGTATGAGTGCCAGGCAGGCATTTCATGGGTGGATGTCGCTCGCGCGAATTGTGGGCAGGCACCGACAGAGATGTTGTTTAGGAAGTGAAGGATACCTGTGGAGGTCGATTTGAATGCTTGTTGTTCCAAGTAGAAGGTACTATGCACTATGCTCCGAATCCCGAATATCGGGACAATGAATGATATCTCCCTGGCAGCATTGAAGGTACCGCCATGTATAGTGATGTGCTGGGAGTCATTTAAATAAAATATGCATGTTGATAGGGACTCGGAGACTCGGAGGAGGGATATCACCCTCAGGTCGAGGTTTTTATTGGCATATGTCGATGACCGATTTGATAAGCGCTTCGTAGTTTGTTTGATCCATTCTCCCACAGGAAGAGATTTTCAAGTTTAAGCTTTTACGAAGGTTATGGCGTTCCAACCGCATGAAACCGGTGTCTCTGGTAGCGAATCGTCGGCTCCGTCGAGATCTTGCCTAAGCCATTATGAAACGGAGTAGCTCCTACGCACGAAAAAGCCCTCGACTACTCGTACAGGGATCAAACATGGATGCTATATTTCCTTACCTTTAAACATTCGGTTGAACCCTTGTAGTTAAGGTAAATCCGAGTCATGTCCGAAATTGAGCGAAGACATAGTGCTCTGTGTTGTAGAAAGGTCCAACTTTTTAAAATTAATGTCTTATTAATAACTAGATAAGATAAGATTGTGCAGTACGATCATGATCGTGCACACTTGTGGCCATCTTGAACTCCGAGTCTCCTGGCCTCCGCCTCGTGCACAGCATCGACTTGTTTCTAACCTCGACAGACGATTCCAATGGCGCCGCAATCATCAGAAGCAGCTGCCCTCCTCGCCCACCTCGTGTCCCGAATCGAATTCGACGTCCAGTTCCTCGTTTCCCAAAGCTACATCTCCCGCTCCGACGCATCCGCAATTCTCTCCAAACTGCCCAACATCTCAAACAATCAACATACTGTCCCTCAAGCACTCGCAGTGGTGGCGCCAGCACCAGTGCATCGTCCCACACCTACTGCACCAAAACCGGCACAAGCACGAGCACTATGGGGATACAACGAAAATGGAGCGGTGAATACTCACAATTCCTGCAACAGGAGACCGACCACTCACTATTTGTTACACGCTCAGGAGCCAAACGACCTGTCCTTCGCTGCAGAGGACATCATCGAGATTGTCGAAGAAACCAACGCTGACTGGTGGACTGGCAAGGTGAATGGCAAACAATCACTCTTCCCAGCCTCCTACGTCGAGAAGCTCCCTAGCAACTTTCCCACTCCTGTAACGGGAGCCAAGTCAGATAAGCCGGTGTACAGGCCATTCGGAGCTGCGTACCACGGCGTGGATCAGCCCCCGCCTTCAGAGCCAGGTGCTGTCAATTCTGTAGGCCTCAAGGAGGCACCCGGGACGGAGGAGAAAAAGAACAAGTTTGGAAAGTATGGGAATACGGTGTGTTTTACATATTCTTCTGTGATGTTGATGCCAACGATATTGCAGATGGCGCATTCGGCCGCTGGTGGTGTTGGCTTTGGTGCTGGTAAGTGTCTGTAAAGACTTATGTAGCCGAGAGTCTGACGGACCGTCATTTGTAGGTGCCGCGATTGGCGGTGGATTGGTGCGAGCAATTTTTTAAGATGCTAGAGTTCGAGACCCCTGCCTGCTGTACAATTAGATAGTCTTATTTAGGATACACCTTTGTCACCGTTACCTCTTCGTCATACACAAGGCCAGCCTCATAATTTCTCCTTTCTGAAATATAGATAGAAATTCTTTGCGAAATATTATTTTTGAGACTAAATTTCTACAAACAGAAATTCAAAAAATTACCCATTAGAAATATACTTTGAAAATCAATATTTCTGGTTAAATTTCTCATAACATATCAGTGTAGATACTGGAAGTATTTCTGTAAGGTGATGTTTATGTAACTTATCAATTGCCTGAAAGGCTTTCGGAAATTAGATCAGAAAGTTTTATTTTCTGGTCATGCTTTCTGATCTGTAAAATAATTTCTTTCTGGTTGGTCAAAGTCTGTGTGAAAGCATGACTTTCAACAACTGTTCAGTTTAACATTCTGGGAGCAGAGGGGCTGGCTTTCAATCTGCTCCCAGAATGTTAAACTGAACAGCTGTTGAAAGTCATGCTTTCACACAGACTTTGACCAACCAGAAAGAAATTATTTTACAGATCAGAAAGCATGACCAGAAAATAAAACTTTCTGATCTAATTTCCGAAAGCCTTTCAGGCAATTGACAAGTTAAACATTGCCTTACAGAAATACTTCCAGTATCTACACTGAAATGTCATGAGAAATTTAACCAGAAATATTGATCTTCAAAGTATATTTCTAATGGGCAATTTTTTGAATTTCTGTTTGTAGAAATTTAGTCTCAAATATAATATTCTGCAAAGAATTTCTAACTATATTTCAGAAAAGAGGAATTATGAGGGTGGCCTTGTGATACAGCGCTACACATTCTACCAGATTTACGTGATAACATTCTCTGTGTGTTGTGGTAAAGAAAGGGCTACAATTTTTGTATACCTGATACACTAATTGACCAATCAACTATTGAGGAAAATTTATGCTAGCATCGTCAATCTCGACGTCCGTTTGGAGTATATAACAGAATGTCATCCCCGTCGTATTAGGCTAAGAACGCAAAAACACTCGAGACCAGCACAAGCACCGACGGATCTGCAAGTGTCCCTGGGTGCGGCGGGCTCAGTCCAAGGACACCGCTATGACTTGCCGCCGACGATGGCGTTGCATGCGAGGTACTCTCCGAAATTCCCGTCGGCGTCTGACCATCTACATACAAATCAATAAATTGGTCAATAATAAGACTCAAACAAGATGGTTAACCAACAAATGAAGCTCCACAGGTGTTTTGGAGGGAAGTAGCTGTTGTATTCCCGAGGAGGACAGGCGCCTGACTACTTATCAAATTATACGACTGCTCGATGCAATTTGTGCAAGCAGCGTTGTTCGAGATTAAAGAATTTACTATCCCATTCGTCGCGAATGACATGAGGGTGGACAATGTGACAGGACCATTGGTTCTCTCGATGTTCTTGAGAGTCTGAGTAACGCAGTATGTGCCATTGTTGTTATTACTGAGGGGCAAAAGGAAAAGGTGTCAGTGGAGTAACACAATACAAGGAAATGGTGGAATTACTCTTGCAAACACATCATGTCCATTAAAACGGGGAACGTCTGCTGCACCAAGGTTTGGGTTACATCTTGGAAACCGAACGCCGCAAGCTCTGCCGGGCATCCCATCGTGATGTTGGTCGTAATTGCAGAAATGGTGGTATTGCTACACGGCGCGGCCGCTGAACAAAGACCTGTAAGCCACGTATTGACAGGGGTGACGACGGAGGAGTTGCTCCCAGAAACAAAAATCGAGATGAGAGAAGAAGGATTGAGGCATGCAGCTGCAGATGGGTCAGACGCGACACTGGCGAGGGCAGTGAGGCATCCTGATGAGATTCTCTGACTGATATTTGATTAGCTGCCGAAATAAAACTAAGACTTGAGAACTTACGCGGAGGCCAATGCGAGGACGGCGGAAACTGTGATTGCCCTGAACATTATTACTTTTCCTTAAGTAGAATGAAATGATTGAATTCGAAGCTCGAGCTTCAAGCTTCAAGCTTCAAGCCAAGAGAAAGATTCAGAGAAGCAAGAGACGAAAGAGGCAGCCAAGGCGTTGTGAAGCACGATCTTAATATATGATTAATCATCGATCATGGTCCGTAGAGTGACTTGTAGAGACCGCAGATTACCAGACAATTCAAATGTCGTCGTTGTCGTCGTTGTGTGTGCATACTGTGTACCGTTAGGGTCAGGTCTATTTTGATTTCGTGGGTTCAATTCATTTCGGCATCGTATGTGTTAACGTCTAACGTCCAGAACCAAACGACGGCAACCGTTGCTTGAGCCCTTGGATAAGTTTTTTCTCGTTCGTTTCTTCAGCCTTGAAATTGCTTCTACGCCTGACCCTAGTCGGCAACGGTAACTTCTGTGTGCATATGTCGCGTAGTCACTGCCCTCGCGGCGGTCGAAGTTCAGCTTCTTGTTCAGGGACAGATGGCAGTCTTTCCCACAATTCCCCACAATCGTTACCGACCATCATGATGGTCCCTCGCAATAAAGTGCTGACGGCTGAGCGCTGAGTATCTACTCTCAGGCTGCAGCTCCCACTCTCGTCTACGAGTTCTATACATAGATTCAATACTTTGATGATCCACTTCCATATCAACGTCGGAGTAAATATCTTCTGAGTTCAAGCAAGCGTAGGATGCACGTCAAACGTCTCCCCCATTGTTCTCTTAGTTCCATATAGATGCTGATAGCCTTTCCTTCTATTCCGATCGGCCCACATGGCGCGAACCTACGCATATCCGCATCGCGCCCTAAAATTCACTCACAGAGTGAAGGTAGTCAACTCTGGCATGAACCGGGACATCATGGGTCAAGCTTACATTATGGCAAACCTCGACAAGGGGGAAGTCTTCAAGAGTGTCACTACAATCAACTCCCTCTGAATCTATACCCCTCGGTGGACTGCCCAGGCTATGGGTTTGGTGGGTTATGGGTTATGTTGGTGTAAATTTCGGTTTGGTAGCGGCCTAAACCTATGGGTTATGGGGGTGTATGCTATGGGTTATGAGGGAGTTGACTGTAACAAGCTCTTACATCTCAGCAACGGTGCATCTGCTCTCCTCGGGATTCCAGTCCTGTCCTCTTATCCTCTTTTGAATTCTCCTCACTCCACCCCGGACTAGGCATTTGCTCTCGGGCCGGTGACCGCCTCATCTCTGCATCTCTGCAGGAAACCACATCCTCGACCTTCCCTCACGTCTGCTGAACACGCCAGTCAAATCTTTGCCTCTCTGTTGTGGCGGTAGCGATGGCGACCCGGGACCTCTTCCTCTACGCGTGTGATCAATACAAGGGCATCAAAGGTGTCCCACCCGTGCATAGTTCCACACAGACCGTGCATGGGTCCTGCGCAACCTCATTACATATGGGCCGGTTCGGGCGAGGTGGAAATGTCGCGTATTTCGTGGTTGTCTGATTTCCGGATGAGGATTACTATGGGCAGGGCATTACGCGTGGTGTCTGGGCTGATCTGGTCCGGTTCAATATACAGGTAGTGGCGACTGTGGATTTGGGGGGGTGACAATGAGTTTGATCATGATGAGCCGTGGAAGGATGTCAATACCGAGGTTGCATGCGAGATTCTCCGTGTTAGGGATAAGTTTTGTGCTTACGGGTGGAGGCAAAGCTCTCGGGGCGTCCTAACTATATCTGCCAGTGAGTGGGTCCTAGCCTTGTAGCACATGGGCCCGTGTTGTGAAACAATTTATCCACATACTTCCATTTATACGTTTCCTGAGCACTTATGTTCTATCCCCCAAGTAAGGATCTAAAGCGGGCATTCAGAGTCGATCGCGGCGAGCGCTAAACGGAAGCGGCAGACTCAGTGACTCGGACTCGTGACTGCCGCATTCTCAACCTGGGGCCATGACAGAATCGTCAAGAAAGCAGGACGGACATGCTAGCATGCTGGATTTCCCCTTCGATATAACGGAAGCTATATTGTCATCGATTGGTGCTTCCGCTACGCTCTTATCTCTAGCCCTAACATGCACCTTTTGGGCGAATCATATCATCCCACGACATATCCAATACCGAACTCTATGGCTCGGGCGTCCAGATAAACAAACTTTTGATGTTTGGGCTCACCTTGCGGTGCGCAAGGATCTCGCAAAAAACATTCGAGATGTCCGCCTGATGCACTCCAGTCCTGAAGACTGGCGATATCCTACAAGTCTTGTCACACCCGCTTCAGATGACTTCCCATCCGAAAGGGAAGCAATCCCGAAAGCCTTGGAAAACATGGACTCGCTTCAAAGATTCTCATGGCAGTCAAGTGATTTTGGGGAGTCCCCTTTGAGCCATAGAGATCTTGCTTTGGTACTGAGCCAGTCCAGAACTCTGGACTGTTTGAAGATCTCCTCGACCGGCTGTTGGATTGATATCGAAACTCTTTCTGGTACGGTCCAAAACCATCCAGTGAGATACCACGACAAATCTATTTACGGCTCGCAAGCTAATCCATGTCGCCCTAGTTGTTCGAGATTTCGGATCTGATTTCTCTTCGCTTCGAAGGACCCTATTGGACTTTTTGGAAACGAGATTCGCTATTGTCTTCCATGCTATTCCGTTCTCCAAATCTACAGGTATGTTTGCCACGTTCTTAGGAATCCATTTCGGTTAAACGAGCATTCTTGAAGGTGCTTGAGCTCTCCTTCGGGTAGGACTCGCCTAGCTTCGCGTCGTGTTTCTTCCCTCACCTTCGCAAACTATTGTTACATGGTGAGCTATGTAGATGCCACTCGTTTGATCAAGAATCGGTCTTCAACTTTCTCGAGAGGCATCCTACAATCGAGCAGCTTGTGTACCATCCAGTCGTCTCGGAAACAAGACTAGGACTCTCCCCTGGCTCTCTTCCAGCTCTGAGACAAATCAGTTCAGGGCACCGGTTTACAATGAGTATCTTGCGAGATACCACTGTAAGTCGCAGAGAGATGGAAGCCATTGGTCAGATATCGCTAGGTCCTAATACTATGCAGGATCTGGAGAACATTGCCACCTCCGGGAGTAAATTGTGGGCTTTAGATATCTGGAATTATGACGATATTAGGATGGTCTACCGGGTTGCGGAACTCTTTCCAAATATCAGGATTCTGAAAATGTCACGGTTTGGAGTGCCGAGAGGCGAGATGGATGAGTCAATTGTTTGTCCCTCCTTTTGTTCTTCATACCCAGTCTCATGGAGCGTCTAGGATGATTACATTTATACTCTTTCATGCTTCCCCCGCTTGGAAGTCCTTCTGTTCACGAATATCTGGGCAACCATTCAATTGGTACAAGACAGGGTGCGTATGGAGGCTGTGGTTTCCAAGTTTGCCAAAGCGTGTCCTCATTTGAAGCGAGGTTCCGTTGCCCACGGGTTCAACGCTTAGTTACATTGAACTGAGGCGCGATGGGGATAGTGTGACTTGGGTTGACACGCGCTGCAGTTCAGCCTTCGGGGACTCTTTTGACGCTTGAGTCATCACGATTGATAAATTTGGCGCTGTAGTAAGTAACAGGTTGGAACTTCTTTATCAGTACACAACCCAATAAAAGACCCTGCAATATGTGAACTATGGGTTGCGGTATACAGGCCGTTCGCGTGTGGGGTGTATAGTGGGCGGTATTTATCTCGATATTTATCTCGATATTTATCTCGAATGATTTTGCCAAACATAAGTCAGTATGTACCGCGTTCAGCTTTCAGCTTTCCAATACGTTCATCCATGAACGCAGCCGACGTTCCCAAACTAACACCCGACACCCTAGAGTATTTCTCACAAAGACCACGAGCTTGCATACAACGGTTGCTGGAGCATCAGCCGGAGCGACACGATCTGTCCGTTAGTCACATCTAGTATCACCCCTGACAAAAACGACTAACTGCACATTTTATCACCAGCTCTGCCCAACCTCGCTCTAAACTTGCTGCGGTTCTAGTGCTCTTATATGAGAATGCAGGCCAGCTCCGCGTTCTCCTCACTACTCGCTCCAAAGCACTACGAACTCACGCAGGGCAGACTGCACTACCCGGAGGCAGGGTAGACGACATTGATGTGAGCTACATAGACACCGCAGTGGGTAGCTTTACATACCTTGTCTGCCAAGATTAATGGCTTTGAATCAGTTTCGGGAGGCCTACGAAGAAGTAGGCTTGCCCTTAAATTGCCCAGACATTTATATCATTACCCTCCTTGAGCCATTCGTCTCTCTTCATCGGCTTATCGTCACTCCCGTAGTCGCCGTCCTGACTCGTCCGCCTATCCTCGACAATCTCAAGGCTGCCCAGACGGAAGTTGCTTGCATCTTCACCCACCCCTTGGAAGCGATTTTGGATCCAGCATTGGCTGGAGGCGAACCTCTAGTGGCCCTTGGGAGCGAGGACTGGCCGTATCACACCGAGTTTTACGTGGGTTGTGATTATTTGGTATTCTACTCATGCTGATGATACGACCTGTACTGTGGGCAACAGAGCACTTCTGATTCGGTCATATCGGTGCTCAATGATGCTGTATACCGTATGCATCGCTTCCGAAGCTCTGCTTCAGCTATCAAAGGCCTGACGGCAGACATTCTGGTGCGGAACATTCCAGCTCCATTGCTTGGCTTTTTCTGAGTAGTACACTAGATAAATGTTGCCGAGGTTGCCTACGGTCGATCTACAATGTATGAACGATATGCTCCAAGTCAGCTTCGTGGATTTGCCGAGATGCGTCGTCTAGTAGAACAAGGGGCACAGTAGAGCCATTGAGTGACTGAAGTAGATATACATTTTTTAATACTAACTAATGGAGAAAGAACTTTTTTTGAACGAAGACTCAGGTGGTCGAGAGCACTATTAAAGGGTTAGCAATCCGATCCAGTGTCCCAGTTTGGTAGGTAGTGCTGCCCAGGGTCGGCATCATCTGTATTCTGGGTGGTGTTGCTGGCTGATGACTGATCTGTTATACCTTAAGTTCGTTGGGACTCACGATTAGCAGCTCAGTCAGGAGATGTAGAGCGATCCACAGCGCCTAATATTCAATGACTCGTGATTCGGTTACGCATACATGAAGGTATAAAAATATTCGGAAGTGACCCTAGACGACATCATTAGAAACGGCACCCAACTTCAGTCATTTCAAGGGTCGTACTAGATCTCCATGAGCTCATGTGCCACATGAAACGAAAACAACCAAATGGACGTACCACAATATGCAATGAACCAGGCCATGCACTCACCGATCCATTGCGCTGAACATAGAAATCGGTCTCCTTTTCATTGATGATCTCTGTAAAGCGATGCAGTCTGCCTGCGTTCCCAGGTGCACGGCGGACACCCTTCAACTGGAATACGGCTTTAACAATCTCAACAATCGTCAGCTGGGCGTAGTTGGTGCCAGGGCAGTTGTGGAACCCAGCGCCGTTGAGGTTGTAAGATGCCACAGGCCTGCGGGGGTCAACAGCCGTAGGGTCAGGGAATTCCAAGGGCTATAGGTGGCACAGTTATTGAAATGGACGATTACTGCGAGAGTTAATAGTACAAACGTTGAGGTGGGCATTCCTGAAACTTCCCCAGATACGATCACCCTTTTTGATCTCCATTGCAGGAAGGTCTGGACCTTGAGCAATCGTGGCATCGACAACCGCCTCGCGATATAAGCCCGGAAACTGTGGCCTCAAACCTGTTGAATTTGAGTTGAGAAATTACCGAGATACATATTAGAGAGCACGCACGCATAGCTTCGCGGACATAGCCACGCAACAACTCGGCGCTCTCAGCATCATTACTCTTAGACAATTGGACAATGCTGTTGTAGTCGTCCTTCCGAGCCTCGTCGAGATAGAAGTCGATGACATGAACCAAGGCTTGAGCATAGTTTACGGATGCGCCCACTGCGACACCAAGGATGTTACCAAGTAATTCATCTATTGGCCTCCCAGTTTCGGTGAGTTTCCTCAAAAATGGATAGCAGGGTTTGCTCTCCGGGGAAGCAAAGAACGAGCCCATCTTCGCTGCTAGACGACCTATGAAGCTCTGATTTTGCTGTCAGTGAGTTAAGAGGTAAGACAATACTGGGGCACATACAGTGGCAGTCGAAGGTGATACCTCCACGATTGATTTCATTGTCAAAGCTCCAATGATGGTTCCGGCTTGAGTGGCTGCATCGTGCAAAGAGAAGCTGTTTTCTGGGTCATCGAAGGTAAGGAAAGTGACACTAAGAAAGCTTTAAATAAAGTGCAAATGCTTGGTATGACGATTGGAATACCTGAACTATATAGGCACAGATTGAGTAAGTATGAAGAAACAGAAAGGAGAAACATACAAGGGTGGTCAGCATGTCAAATGTTTCTTGCTCCGTATATAGGCCAGAAGGATTGTTTTTAGTTTTCAAGGGGAGACCGCACTGTGCAGAAGTTAGCGACAAACTTCCGGGACATTGTGGTCAAAAGCACCAGTTTATCTGCAGCTACATGGGTCGATACGATGTTGATGACATCCTTCACAATGTCAACGTAAGTCCCAGGAACATTAGGATATCTGAATCAATGTTAGTGCAAACCAAACACAGGAACGCAACATATGATCCACATACTGCCATGACTTCTCTTTAATCTGTTCCTTGATAGCGGCAGCAAACCATGCAGCATTCTGCAGCAAGGAATCCTTTTCAGGGAAGAGAGCGTGGAGAACCTATGGAGGGAATTATCGGTCGGCATCGATTGCAAGGGGAATATTCATGGTCAAACCATAATGAGTGACATGTACGGAGCGACCATAAAGATGGACCCACTGTTCAACGTTGTCAAACATGAGGATGGACCCGTAACCATACTTCTCGTAGACAGTCTTGAAACGAGAGGGATCACTGAAAGCAGTCTTGATACCAGTAAAGGTGTTCAAGACTTTGGGTGCACGAAGAACTACAGGCGGATCAAATGTGTACTTCTTTGCAAGACCTTGTTTGGTCAAGCTTTCCTTCATATGCAGAGGCGTGAAGAAAGGATAAAGTGAATAGGTGGAGTTCTGCAAGAACAATGATAAAAAGACAGGATTAAAAAAAATGGTTGAGAAAACTCACCCACGGGTAGTGGAGTGGCAAGTGTAAAAGCTTAGGAACTAGGAGATGAAGATGTTAGCGACAATGAACACCTTCTGAGTGCAATACTCACGTCCGCCTCCTCCGCCACCATTGCTCATATCACGTTGGCAATCCTGATACCCCCAAGTAGTAAGGTTGGATGCTAGGGTGAAGGTCTTCTAGTGATAATCCATACGGGTACCCACAAGTAAAATCACTAGTGAAGAATCTGTTGCCACGGATTAACGCAATGGCGTTGTAAGGGGAACACCTGTGCACAGCCGCAAACGTTTCCGCAACAAAGGCGCCTCTTGCGCAAACCATCTACAAACATTCCAATACGTTGGAGACATGCTGTCTCACCGGAACAGGCAGAGAACACAAGCAGGAAGCCCTAAAGCACGGGCAGAGCAGTCTATAGCGGTGGCTAGCGATGACAAACTGTATCTACTGCTATCCAAATGTGAACCAACAGTCACGTGACTGTGTATCTACCTGCTGACTGTACTGATGGCAGGATGCACAGCTACATGTGCCCCCCTCCACAAAGGCAACGCCCTCGTTGCCTCTGAACTCTAAAAAAAGAAAAGAAAAATGGTGTCTAAGATGTGCAATAATAATATATCCAATGAATAAT